>MCJB01030868.1:21126-70147 GCA_002018475.1 Nicotiana obtusifolia
GGTCGGACAAGTGTGAGGAGAGCTTTCAAAAGCTCAAAACAGCCATAACCACAGCTCCAGTATTGGTTCTACCATCAGCCTCAGGTTCGTATACCGTGTATTGTGATGCCTCAATAATTGGGATCGGTTGTGTACTAATGCAGGAGGGTAGAGTTATTGCTTATGCTTCTCGTCAGTTGAAGCCTCATGAGAAGAACTATCCCGTGCATGATTTGGAGCTGGCTGCCATAGTTCATGCTTTAAAGATTTGGAGGCATTACTTGTATAGCGTATCTTGTGAGGTATTTACTGATCACCGTAGCCTTCAGCATCTGTTCAAGCAAAAGGATCTAAATTTGAGGCAGCGGAGATGGCTGGAATTGCTCAAGGATTACGATATTACTACACTATACCATCCGGGAAAGACCAACGTGGTGGCCGATGCTTTGAGCCGAAAGGCAGTGAGCATAGGGAGTTTGGCATACATTCCAGTTGGAGAGAGACCTCTCGCAGTCGATGTCCAGACCTTGGCCAATTGGTTTGCGAGATTAGACATCTCGGAATCCAATCGGGCATTGGCTTGCGTGGTTACTCGGTCTTCGTTATACGATCGCATCAGGGAGCGTCAGTATGACGATCCCCATTTGCTTGTCCTTAAGGACAGAGTCCAGCAAAATTATGCTAAAGATGTGACCATCGGCGATGATGGAGTGTTGAGGATGTAGGGCCGGATTTGTGTACCCAATGTGGATGGGCTCCGAGAGTTGATTCTGGAGGAGGCCCATAACTCACGGTATTCTATTCATCCCGGTGCCGCAAAGATGTACCAGGATTTGAAGCAACATTATTGGTGGAGAAGGATGAAGAAGGATATTGTGGAATTCCTAGCTCGGTGTCTCAACTGTCAGCAAGTAAAATATGAACATCAGAGGCCGGGTGGTTTGCTTCAGCAGATAGCTATTCCCGAGTGGAAATGGGGGAGGATCACTATGGATTTTGTTGTTGGACTCCCACGGACTTTGAAGAAGTTCGATGCTATTTGGGTGATTGTGGATCGGCTGACCAAGTCCGCGCACTTCATTCCTGTGTGTACTACCTATTCTTCAGAATGGTTGGCAAGGATTTATATCCGAGAGATTGTCCGGCTGCATGGTGTTCCAATTTCTATCATTTCAGATAAAGGTACGCAGTTCACTTTGCAGTTCTGGAAAACCGTGCAAAGGGAGTTGGGTACTTAGGTGGAATTGAGCACAGCATTTCATCCTCAAACGGATGGGCAGTCCGAGTGTACCATCCAGATATTGGAGGACATGTTACGGGCATGCACTATTGATTTCGGAGGCTCGTGGGATGAGTTTCTGCCTCTTGCAGAGTTCGCTTATAACAACAGCTATCAGTCAAGTATTCAAATGGCTCCGTATGAGGCTCTGTATGGGAGGCCGTGTAGATCTCCGGTTGGTTGGTTCGAGCCCGGCGAAGCTAGGCTATTGGGGATTGACTTGATTCAGGATGCTTTAGAGAAGGTGAAAACAATCCACGAGAGGCTCCGTACAGCACAATCGAGGCAAAAGAGTTATGCCGATAGGAAGGTTCGAGATGTGTCTTACATGGTTGGCGAGAAGGTCTTGCTGAAGGTTTCGCCCATGAAAGGTGTTATGAGATTCGAGAAGAAGGGGAAATTAAGTCCTCGGTTAATTGGGCCGTTTGAAGTACTTCGGAGAATCGGGGAGGTGGCTTATGAGCTTGCTTTGCCACCCAGTCTATCGAGTGTTCACCCAGTATTTCATGTTTCTATGCTCCGGAAGTATATTGGGGACTCGTCTCATATTTTGGACTTCGGCACGATTCAGTTGGATGATAATTTGACCTATGAAGTGGAGCCAGTGGCGATTTTGGATCGTCAGGTTTGGAAGTTGAGGTCCAAGGAGATAGCGTTAGTGAAAGTTCAATGGAGAGGTCAGTCCGTGGAGGAGGATACCTGGGAAACCGAGCGGGAGATGCAGAGCAGATATCCTCACCTATTTGAAACTTCAAGAAGTGGGCCCGAGGCTCGGGTTTTGCTAATTTTGGGATTTCTTGGTATTTTTGATTGTTTTCGCTTGGGCTTTGTTCCCTCAACATATTGTGACGTATTTGTTCTGAATTTAGATAGATTCGACGCACGTGAAGGCCAATTTGAAGGGCAAAGGCGTCGTGGGCTAAGGATTTAGCCAGTTTGAGGTGAGTAATGATCTTAAATGATGTTCTGAGGGTTTGAAACCCCGGATGGCACATCATAGTGCTATATGGAGGTGAGGCATGCGCTCGATGATGAGCGTGGGGTCGTTTACTACCGGGGATTGTGACTTCGTCCGTCCCGATTGATGATTTTACTATATATTTGATTGAAACGTACGTGTTATCATCACGATTTGGGTTGATTACCATATTCGGGCTTATTGCTGGTCATGTGAACCCTTCAGGGGTATTATTTGAGCTTCGTGCCGGTTATCTGAACCCTTCAGGGGTAATTTATCACTGTCTTCTAACTGATTCGATTCATTCTTTAAATTCAGTTTGGAAATTCAAATGATTATTTTAAATGATTTTAATGGGATCGGGTGGCACGCCGCCACGAGATGTGATGTGAATGGATCGGGTGACACGCCGTCACGAGATATTGCGCTACTGCACCCCCCACAGTAAGCGCCGGGTACCCATTGGAACGGGTGATACGCCGTCACGAGATATGACTTGGCCAGTCATGATGTTTTCTTTTACTTCATGTTATTGACTTGATTCAGGATGCTTTAGAGAAGGTGAAAACAATCCACGAGAGGCTCCGTACAGCACAATCGAGGCAAAAGAGTTATGCCGATAGGAAGGTTCGAGATGTGTCTTACATGGTTGGCGAGAAGGTCTTGCTGAAGGTTTCGCCCATGAAAGGTGTTATGAGATTCGAGAAGAAGGGGAAATTAAGTCCTCGGTTAATTGGGCCGTTTGAAGTACTTCGGAGAATCGGGGAGGTGGCTTATGAGCTTGCTTTGCCACCCAGTCTATCGAGTGTTCACCCAGTATTTCATGTTTCTATGCTCCGGAAGTATATTGGGGACTCGTCTCATATTTTGGACTTCGGCACGATTCAGTTGGATGATAATTTGACCTATGAAGTGGAGCCAGTGGCGATTTTGGATCGTCAGGTTTGGAAGTTGAGGTCCAAGGAGATAGCGTTAGTGAAAGTTCAATGGAGAGGTCAGTCCGTGGAGGAGGATACCTGGGAAACCGAGCGGGAGATGCAGAGCAGATATCCTCACCTATTTGAAACTTCAAGAAGTGGGCCCGAGGCTCGGGTTTTGCTAATTTTGGGATTTCTTGGTATTTTTGATTGTTTTCGCTTGGGCTTTGTTCCCTCAACATATTGTGACGTATTTGTTCTGAATTTAGATAGATTCGACGCACGTGAAGGCCAATTTGAAGGGCAAAGGCGTCGTGGGCTAAGGATTTAGCCAGTTTGAGGTGAGTAATGATCTTAAATGATGTTCTGAGGGTTTGAAACCCCGGATGGCACATCATAGTGCTATATGGAGGTGAGGCATGCGCTCGATGATGAGCGTGGGGTCGTTTACTACCGGGGATTGTGACTTCGTCCGTCCCGATTGATGATTTTACTATATATTTGATTGAAACGTACGTGTTATCATCACGATTTGGGTTGATTACCATATTCGGGCTTATTGCTGGTCATGTGAACCCTTCAGGGGTATTATTTGAGCTTCGTGCCGGTTATCTGAACCCTTCAGGGGTAATTTATCACTGTCTTCTAACTGATTCGATTCATTCTTTAAATTCAGTTTGGAAATTCAAATGATTATTTTAAATGATTTTAATGGGATCGGGTGGCACGCCGCCACGAGATGTGATGTGAATGGATCGGGTGACACGCCGTCACGAGATATTGCGCTACTGCACCCCCCACAGTAAGCGCCGGGTACCCATTGGAACGGGTGATACGCCGTCACGAGATATGACTTGGCCAGTCATGATGTTTTCTTTTACTTCATGTTATTGACTTGATTATTTACATCTTTTACTGTTGCATTATGGATTGTTGTATGCCTTATGTGTTTCCTTACTCTCAGTTGTTATTAATAATTATTACTCACTGAATTGGAAGTACTCACATTACTCCCTGCACCATGTGTGCAGATTCAGGCGTTATCGGTTTTGCTCCGAGACATTGATTACTACTGTCAAAGCGACGATTCAAAGACTACGAGGTAGCTGTTGGCGTCCGCAGCCCCGTATCTCTTTTATCTTGTTATTTCCAGTATCTTCGAACAATTGTGCCAAGATATTGTATTAGTAATCTTATTATTAGGATTTTCATTAGTTGCTCATGACTTTGTGACACCCCAGTTCGGGCTGTAGTCGGGATGGTTCTCTGTATTTTACCCCGAATTGCTATTATTAAATCGTACTTATATCATTTTTGTATTGTTTAACTGTTTGAATGAAGTTTAGTTGAATTGGCTGGCCTTGTGTTCATGAGAGGCGCCATCACGATCATGGTTGGGATTTTGGGTCGTGACACGAATAGTCTGTTCTGAAGAATTTAAAGCAAGAGATTGCTCTGTTGTTTTTATTACTTGTTTAGACGACAGTTTATCAAACCATCCAAAATCATAAATTTGCTTAATAGGGATTTGAGGAATAGTCCATTTGTTTAACAAATCTAAATTCTGAGGTACATCTACCTCTTCTAATCTAGTATTTTTAATACTAGTGCCTCCTGTGTCCATATTCATAAAAGAATCTATGTTGAATACTTACTTTCTTAATTTCTTATCAACAGAATTCCTAGGCTGTGATACCATAATGACCAAGATCTGTCGGTGCCGGCGGTAGTCCGCTCGACGGTGATAGACCTTAATCAAAAGAGTACCCTTGTCATCAAACAAGAATTAAAATTAAGGGATTCTATGATATAAATATTTAGCCTTATAATTATGTAAATAATTAGCTGTATGGTAATTTTTTACCCAAGCAAGGGGCCTGTCGGTAACTAAGTACTGCGGTGACTTCAGATCATGTGTGTAGGATACCCCGAAGGATTCACTGGGATTATACGGCCTTAAATAACTCAATTAAACATCCTCTCACCAGACGCTACACGTAGCCACTAAGGCAAATCGAAGTCTACAGTTCATAGTACGACTGTACCACCATCTCGGAACCAAGCTAAAAATTACATAATATAAGTTAACTATTCATATTTAGAGCCTAGGAATTCTGTTGATAAGAAATTAAGAAAGTAAGTATTCAACATATATTCTTTTATGAATATGGACACAGGAGGCACTAGTATTAAAAATACTAGATTAGAAGAGGTAGATGTACCTCAGAATTTAGATTTGTTAAACAAATGGACTATTCCTCAAATCCCTATTAAGCATATTTATGATTTTGGATGGATTGATAAACTGTCGTCTAAAAAAGTAATAAAAACAATAGAGCAATCTCTTGCTTTAAATTCTTCAGAACAGACTATTCGTCTGTTACACCATCGTGATATAGATGTTTATAAACATAGATATAACTTTATTCATATAGGCATGGTGCAGATTGCATTTAAGCCATTAACCCTTAAAGGGTTACCAGAGACTTTCTTGGCAGCTTTAAGAGATGCCAGAAACTTAAATTTCAGACAGTCTCTGATGGGTTCAATTGAATCTACGGTGGCTTATGGACCCGTATATTTTAACGCACAACCCAATTTGCAATTATCTCTTTCTGATGTTAATATTTTTGATGCTTTAACTTTGAATGTCAAAACACATGGGTATAACTATGCACCTGGTTCAGAACTTATTTGTTTGTCATACAGGATTTATTACAAATTTTTGTCAACTTTAAATCCTCGTTGTAAATTGACAGATTCGTCAAATCAGTCTATTATCTTTGAAACTAATTTTGCTAAATCTAAGGTCACTACTAGGAGACCTATTAGATGGGATGAAATTAATTTTCCCTCTACATGGATTTTAGACTCGGTAATATCGTCAAGTCAACAAGCAGAAACAATCACAAATTATGATTATTCTCATATTTCTCAGACCCCAGAAGGTCAGATTTGCATCCAATTTGAAGACAATAAGTCTTTGACGCCTTATAGGCAGTCCTTTACTGGTAGCATAAGGCTCTCTTTGCCTTCAAATCAATCTTATATTGCTCCAGTAGAACCAGTTTATGATCCAGCACGATTAAATCGATCTGCTTCTTTGCATACGATTTCTATCGCTGATAGCGATAAACGAGTAGAACGTATAAAAATCGATCAAAACAACATAGTTCAAGATGATAGTTCTATAGATAAGGATATTCCTTCTCAATCCGAAATGGATTTTGAACCAAAACCTTTTTAATGATCCCTTACAAAATAGATTTTAGTCCAGGATCACTGGCAAGACAACATATTCAGTCCGAATTTTTTAATGATAAATGGACTTGTTTTAGAACATGGTTCTTTGAAAATTATAGTGATATTGACAAAAGGAATATTTCCCAAGAATTTTATGAAATTTTTTCTTTGCATAATAAAGTTATGTACTTTGTTCCTTGGTTTATAACCACTTATGTGCCATTATATGTTCGAGTTCTTGAAAGAACTTACAAAGAAAGCAGTGGACAAGTAGTGAAGGGCATATACCCGCCACAAACGTCTTTTGTATTGCCGAATAATACAGGCATAACATTAACTGCTTTTCAAAAATTCATTGAAAATGATGTGGCAGCAATTAGTGCTAGAGAAATTAATAAGTTAATTTCTCAAAACAATTATTTGTCTCTATATGTGAAGATTTTAGGTGAGCACATTAGTTCACTCGATTCTAAGATAGGAGAATTAACTAATTTGGTAAAAAAACTTAACATTCCTAAGGAGACTACTTCAATGGTGATAAAGTCTACCCAGGTTATACCTGATTCGAACGCCTCTTCTAGTAAGGCTGTAATAGATGCACCTATGCAAAGACCTATTGAGATAATAGGTTTTCAACTTAAGTCTAAAACCGAGTTAGAAAAATTAGTTAGTGATAAGCTAGCTAGTTTAGATTTAAAATCTTTAGAGATGGCTTCCGAGTTTTCTGAGAATATCTTAGATCCCTCCAAAGACCATAAAGAAGTTATGTGGTCCGAGCTTAATAAGCTTAGAAAAATAGGTAATAGATTTACTGGGGGTAAGTATGCTGCCAAACCTCTTTTTAATACCTATTATTACCCTAGACCCACTCCACAAGATGTATTGTTGGAAGAAAGAGACTGGAATCAAACAAACACCAGTTATAGTGGTGATGCAATTTATGAATGGAATTTAGATGGACTTACTGATAGGCAGATTAGCATATTAGTTCATAAGATGATGATGTTGTGACGACCCGGCTAGTCATCTCGTGAGTTACCGCTCTGTTTTTCCCATTTTCCATCTCATTATGCTTCGTTATCCATGTTTTATGTGATCGAGATGAGTAGTTTGCGTTAGGAGTGAATTTGGCAAGAAATGAGACACTTAGCCTCTTTTAACAAGGTTTAAGTTGGAAAAATCAACCGAATGTTGACTTATGTGTTAGAGGGCTTGGATGTGAGTACCGATGGTTCGGTTAGCTTCGGGAGGTGATATATGACTTAGGAGTGTGATCGGAATTGGTTTTGGAGGTCTGGTGTAGAATTAAGCTTGAATTGGTGGAGTAGTATTTTGGCGATTTCTGGTTGTTAGGCGAGATTTTGATCCGAGGGTCGGAATGGAATTCTGAGAGTTGCTATAGCTTCGTATGGTGATTTCAAACTTAGGCGTATGTCCGGATTTGAAATTGGAAGTCCGTAGGACAATTCAACGCACTTTGGCGAATGTTGGAAAATAGAAGATTTTTGGAAAGTTTGACCGAGGAGTTGACTTTTTGATATCGGGGTCGGAATCCAGTTCTAAAAATCTTCATAGGTCCGTTATGTCATTTATGACTTGTGTGCAAAATTTTAGGTCAATCGAACTCGATTTGATAGGTTTCGGCATCGAATGTAGAAATTGGAATTTGTTAGTTTCATTAGGCTTGAATTGGGGTATGATTCGTGTATTTAGCGTTGTTTGATGTGATTTGAGGCATCGACTAAGTCCGTATGATGTATTTTTTTAAGATTTGTTGATATATTTGGTTGAAGTCCCAAGGGCCTCGAATGGATTTTGGATGGTTGATGGAGTTTAACTTGGGCATTTCAAGAATGTTTCGATGTCGTTTCTTCAAGAATAAGTGGTATCATATTATGCAAATGAACTCCAAATTCAGTTTTAATTGAAGCATTAGATCCGTATCTAAATTTCGGAGTCATAGCAAAAAGAATCGTCCAATTCGGACATCGTATGAGAAAGTTATGCCTATTTTTGTGTCAGGGAATCTGTGACTGCTGGAACCAGCACCACAGGCAGCGCCCGGCGTCACCTGTGGCGCCCGAGGCAGAAAACTTTATAAAAACGGGGGGTTTTGGCCATTTTGACAAAATAGAGTTGGGGGAGCTCGGTTTGGGTGATTTTTAGAAGGCTTTCCACAAATTTGAAGGAGGTAAGTGTTCTTTATCATAAATCCTTCATAGATCATGATTCCATGCTCATTTACATCATAAATCCATGAATCTATGGAAGAAAAATCAGATTTTTTTTCCAAATCTTGCAAGAACGAAAATTTAAGATTTGAAAGCCAATCCGATGTCGGAAATTTGATCATTTTTGTATGGGTGAACTCGTGGGGAGATGAGGAACCCGTTGATATGAAAATTTTTGAACTTCGAGAAGTGGGCCCGGGGCTCGGGTTTTGCTAATTCCGGGATTTCTTAGTAGTTTTGACTGTTTTCGCTTGGGCTTTGTTCCCTCAACATATTGTGACATAATTGTTCTGAATTTTGATAGATTCGACGCACGTGAAGGCCAATTCAAAGGGCAAAGGCGTCGTGGGCTAAGGATTTAGCCGGATTGAGGTGAGTAATGATCTTAAATGATGTTCTGAGGGTTTGAAACCCCGGATTTGCACATCGTAGTGCTATATTGAGTTGAGACTCGCGCTCGATGATGAGCGCGGGGTCGTTTACTACTGGGGATTGTGACTGGGTCCGTCCCGATTGATGATTTTACTATGCAATTGATTGAAACTTGCGTGTTATCATCATGATTTGGGTTGATTGCCATATTTGGGCTTCTTGCCGGTTATGTGAACCCTTCAGGGGTATTATTTGGGCTTCGTGCCGGTTATGTGAACCCTTCAGGGGTAATTTATCACTGTTTTCTAACTGATTTGATTCATTTCTTAAACTCAGTTTTGAAATTTGAATGACTTTTCAAATGATGTGAATGGGATCGGGTGGCACGCCGCCACGGAATGCGATAAATTGGATCGGTGACACGCCGTCACGAGATATTGCCCTACTGCACCCCCCACAGTAAGCGCCGGGTACCCATGGGAACGGGTGACACGCCGTCACGAGATATGACTTAGCCAGTCATGATATTTTCTTTTACTTCATGTTATTGACTTGATTATTTACATGTTTTACCTTTGCATTATGGATTGTTGTATACCTTAGGTGTTTCCTTACTCTCAGTTGTTATTTATAATTACTACTCACTGAGTTGGAAGTACTCACATTACTCCCTGCGCCATGTGTGCAGATTCAGGCATTATTGATTCCGCTCCGAGGTATTGACTACTACCGTCAGGGCGGTGATTCAGAGACTATGAGGTAGTTGTTGACTTCCGCAGCCCCGTATCTCTTTTACCTTATTGTTTCCACTATTTTTAAGACAATTGTGCCAAAGATATTATAATAGTAATCTTATTATTAGGATTTTCATTAGTTGCTCATGACTTTGTGACCCCCCGGTTCGGGCTGTAGTCGGGATGGTTCACTATATTTTTCCGCAAATTACCGTTATTAAACCGTACTTATATTATTTTCGTATTGTTTAACTGTTTGAATGAAGTTTAGTTGGATTGGCTGGCCTTGTCTTCATGAGAGGCGCCATCACGATCATGGTTGGGATTTTGGGTCGTGACAGATGTATTCCACTATTTGTAAAGCTACTAGCGAGAGGAATACTGATGTGATTATATGCAGGATGATTATAGCTGGATTTACAGGACAACTGAGAGGTTGGTGGGATAACTGCAGACTTCGATTTGCCTTAGTGGCTACGTGTAGCGTCTGGTGAGAGGCCGTTTAATTGAGTTATTTAAGGCCGTATAATCCCAGTGAATCCTTCGGGGTATCCTACACACATGATCTGAAGTCACCGCAGTACTTAGTTACCGACATACCCCTTGCTTGGGTAAAAAATTACCATACAGCTAACTATTTACATAATTATAAGGTTAAAGATTCATATCATAGAATCCCTTAATTTTAATTCTTGTTTGATGAAAGGGTACTCTTTTGATTAAGGTCTATCACCGTTGAGCGGACTACTGCCGACACCGACAGATCCTGGTCATTATGGAATAATAATGACCCCTTGCTTGGGTAAAAAATTACCATACAGCTAATTATTTACATAATTATAAGGTTAAAGATTCATATCATAGAATCCCTTAATTTTAATTCTTGTTTGATGAAAGGGTACTCTTTTGATTAAGGTCTATCACCGTTGAGCGGACTACTGCCGACACCGACAGATCCTGCTCATTATGGAATAATAATAATAATAATAATAATAATAATAATAATAATAATAATAATAATAATAATGGGAAAGGAACACAGGAAAAATAGGATAGTCAACTTATGAAAATAAACTCAATCCTCGAAATAAGTAAAACCAGAAATGTCAATCCTCAGAACTTCATATGAAAACACTAAAATCTAAGACAATGCAACAATGAATACAAAACACACAATCCGTTGCGGCGCACAATCTGATCCCACCGTAGAAACACAATCCTTCCTTATTTCACTATATCAATATCAAGAATAATATGTAAAATTTATTGCGATGCGCAACCCGATCCTAAAATATAATCAAAATCAATATCAGAATCCTCCCTTATTTCACCATATCAAAATCACATATAAAAATCCGTTGCGACGTGCAACCTGATCCAACCATATCATTATCAATCCTCCCTTATTCCACCCGTTGCGGCGTGCAACACGATCCATAAACAAAATCAATAAATGTAACAAATTCAACAACTCAATTTACATGAGTCTCTATGATTGAAGAATATGAAATCAAAGCCATAAATCAACATCGTACCAAATCAAGGAGTGCTACAATTAATACAAAGTAACAAGACAAGTGAAATATGTGACAATTAAAATGTACAAGTAAGACAAGTAAGGCAAGTAGCAATTAATCATGAAATCATGCAATAAACGAGCAATTCAATACAAAAGTAAATAGATGACAAGTAACAAGTTACGACATAGAAAGCAACTAAGACATATAACAGTTAAAATATGGGATGAGATAATTAATGAAAATACGTGAAATCATAAAAACAGCTATTTTGACGGCGTATATACACTTTTCACCTCGCATATATGCTGATACACATGTAATTCACATAGCACATAGCTCAAGATTTCCTAATTCCCTCAAATCAAGGTTAGACCCAACACTTAGTTCGATCCGCAAGCAAAACAAAGCTCAACCGGGGCTTTCCTCTAAAATTCACCTCCGAACTAACCAAATCTAACCAAAATCAACTTAATATCAAAAAAAATAATAGAGAAATCAATTAGAATACATAAAGTTAATATCTTTACACTTTTCCCAAAAAGTCAACCCCGACCCACTTGGTCAAAACCCGAGATTCGGACCAAAACCCGATTACCCATTCACTCCCGAGCCTGATTATGTAATTAGTTGCAAATTCCGACCCCAATTCAAGGTCTAAATCCCAAATTTACAAAAATCCCTAACTCTACCCAAATACTTAATTTCTACCATGAAAATCCTAGATTTGATGTTGAAATGTTAGAAAATGTAAAGACTAATTGAAACGAAATATATTAAAGTCACTTACCATTGAATTTAGGACGAAAAACTCTTGGAAAAAACATCTCTAGGGTGTTTGGGGTTGAGAGTTTGTGAAAATGAGCTAAATCTCATTTTCTCGGCTTTTTATCCAGGCACATAAATTGACCAATCCTTGACCGGAAAAGCAATACTTGAAGCTTACTCAAGTATTGTTGCATGCGTTCCTTCTTGGTGTCGAAAATTCCGTACACCTGGTTCACTACCAGCTTGGAGTCGCACGTTATCTCGATAATCTCGGGGCCAAGTACCCGAGCTAAGTCAAGTCCTTCAACCAAAGCCTCGTACTCGGCTTTATTGTTAGTTAAGGGCACAGTTCTAATGGCCTGTCTCAGGGTTTTTCCTGAAGGAGTTATTAAAACTATCCCAAGACCGAACCCTTTAATATTAGAAACTCCATCTGCAAACAAGGTCCAACACTCGATATCATCCCCGATAAAAACACTGCTTCTTTAGCAACTAAAGGCATTAATCCTGGACTAAAGTCAGCCGCGAAGTGGGTAAAAACTTGTGACTTAATCGTAGTCCTGGGCTTGCATTCAATGTTGAATTCACTAACTTCATCTGCCCATTTAGCCCAACGACCCAATTATTCAGGCTTATGAAGGACATTCCTCAAGGGAAAGGAAGTCACAACCGCTATAGGATGACATGTCAAGATCACATATAAAAATCCGTTGCGACGTGCAACCTGATCCCACCATATCATTATCAATCCTCCCTCATTCCACCCGTTGCGGCGTGCAACACAATCCGTAAACAAAATCAATAAATGTAACCAATTCAACAACTCAATTTACAAGAGCCTCTATGATTCAAGAATATGAAATCAAAGCCATAAATCAACATCGTACCAAATCAAGGAGTGCTACAATTAATACAAAGCAACAAGACAAGCCAAATATGTGACAATTAAAGTGTACAAGTAAGACAAGTAAAGCAAGTAGCAATTAATCATGAAATCATGGAAGAAACGAGCAATTCAATACAAAAGTAAATAGATGACAAGTAACAAGTTACGGCATAGAAAGCAACTAAGACATATAACAGTTAAGATATGGGATGAGATAATTAATGAAAATACGTGAAATCATAAAAACAGCTATTTTGACGGCGTATATACACTTTTCACCTCGCATATATGCCGATACACATGTAATTCACATAGCACATAGCTCAAGATTTCCTAATTCCCTCAAATCAAGGTTAGACCCAACACTTAGTTCGTTTCGCAAGCAAATCAAAGCTTAACCGGGGCCTTTCCTCTAAAATTCGCCTCTGAACTAACCAAATCTAAACAAAATCAACTTAATATCAACAAAAATAATAGAGAAATCAATTAGAATACATAAAGTTAAGATTTTTACACTTTTCCCAAAAAGTCAACCCCGACCCCCTTGGTCAAAACCCGAGATACGGACCAAAACCCGATTACCCATTCACTCCCGAGCCTGATTATGTAATTAGCTGCAAATTCCGACCCCAATTCAATGTCTAAATCCCAAATTTACAAAAATCTCTAATTCTACCCAGATACTTAATTTCTACCATGAAAATCCTAGATTTGATGTTGAAATGTTAGAAAATGTAATGATTAATTGAAACGAAATATATTAAAGTCACTTACCATTGAATTTAGGAAGAAAATCTCTTGGAAAAATCATCTCTAGGGTGTTTGGGGTTGAGAGTTTGTGAAAATGAGCTAAATCTCATTTTCTCGGCTTTTTATCCAGGCACATAAATCGACCAATCCTTGACCGGAAAAGCAATACTTGAAGCTTACTCAAGTATTGTTGCATGCGTTCCTTCTTGGAGTCGAAAATTCCGTACACCTGGTTCACTACCAGCTTGGAGTCGCACGTAATCTCGATAATCTCGGGGCCAAGTACCCGAGCTAAGTCAAGTCCTTCAACCAAGGCCTCGTACTCGGCTTTATTGTTAGTTAAGGGCACAGTTCTAATGGCCTGTCTCAGGGTTTTTCCCGAAGGAGTTATTAAAACTATCCCAAGACCGAACCCTTTAATTTTAGAAACTCCATCTGCAAACAAGGTCCAACACTCGATATCATCCCCGATACCAACACTGCTTCTTTAGCAACTAAAGGCGTTAATCCTGGACTAAAGTCAGCCGCGAAGTGGGTAAAAACTTGTGACTTAATCGTAGTCCTGGGCTTGGATTCAATGTTGAATTCACTAACTTCGTCTGCCCATTTAGCCCAACGACCCAATAATTCAGGCTTATGAAGGACATTCCTCAAAGGAAAGGTAGTCACAACCGCTATAGGATGACATATCAAAATCACATATAAAAATCCGTTGCGACGTGCAACCTGATCCCACCATATCATTATCAATCCTCCCTTATTCCACCCGTTGCGGCGTGCAACACAATCCGTAAACAAAATCAATAAATGTAACCAATTCAACAACTCAATTTACAAGAGTCTCTATGATTGAAGAATATGAAATCAAAGCCATAAATCAACATCGTACCAAATCAAGGAGTGCTACAATTAATAAAAAGCAACAAGACAAGCCAAATATGTGACAATTAAAGTGTACAAGTAAGACAAGTAAAGCAAGTAGCAATTATTCATTAAATCATGGAATAAACGAGCAATTCAATACAAAAGTAAATAGATGACAAGTAACAAGTTACGGCATAGAAAGCAACTAAGACATATAACAGTTAAGATATGGGATGAGATAATTAATGAAAATACGTGAAATCATAAAAACAACTATTTTGACGGCGTATATACACTCTTCACCTCGCATATATGCCGATACACATGTAATTCACATAGCACATAGCTCAAGATTTCCTAATTCCCTCAAATCAAGGTTAGACCCAACACTTAGTTCGCTCCGCAAGCAAATCAAAGCTCAACCGGGGCCTTTCCTCTAAAATTCACCTCCGAACTAACCAAATCTAACCAAAATCAACTTAATATCAACAAAAATAATACCTAAATCAATTAGAATACATAAAGTTAAGATCTTTACACTTTTTCCAAAAAGTCAACCCCGACCCACTTGGTCAAAACCCGAGATTTGGACCAAAACCCGATTAACCATTCACTCCCGAGCCTGATTATGTAATTAGTTGCAAATTCTGACCCCAATTCAAGGTCTAAATCCCAAATTTACAAAAATCCCTAATTCTACCCAAATACTTAATTTCTACCATGAAAATCCTAGATTTGATGTTGAAATGTTAGAAAATGTAATGATTAATTGAAACGAAATATATTAAAGTCACTTACCATTGAATTTAGGAAGAAAATCTCTTGGAAAAATCATCTCTAGGGTGTTTGGGGTTGAGAGTTTGTGAAAATGAGCTAAATCTCATTTTCTCAGCTTTTTATCCAGGCACATAAATCGACCAATCCTTGACCGGAAAAGCAATACTTGAAGCTTACTCAAGTATTGTTGCATGCGTTCCTTCTTGGTGTCGAAAATTCCGTACACCTGGTTCATTACCAGCTTGTAGTCGCACGTTATCTCGATAATCTCGGGGCCAAGTACCCGAGCTAAGTCAAGTCCTTCAACCAAAGCCTCGTACTCGGCTTTATTGTTAGTTAAGGGCACAGTTCTAATGGCCTGTCTCAGGGTTTTTCCCGAAGGATTTATTAAAACTATCCCAAGACCGAACCGTTTAATATTAGAAACTCCATCTACAAACAAGGTCCAACACTCGATATCATCCCCGATACCAACACTGCTTCTTTAGCAACTAAAGGCGTTAATCCTGGACTAAAGTCAGCCGCGAAGTGGGTAAAAACTTGTGACTTAATCGTAGTCCTGGGCTTGTATTCAATGTTGAATTCACTAACTTCGTCTACCCATTTAGCCCAACGACCCAATAATTCAGGCTTATGAAGGACATTCCTCAAGGGAAAGGTAGTCACAACCGCTATAGGATGACACCGAAAATAAGTCTTAAGCTTTCGAGAGGTGACTACGAGAGCTAGGGCCACTTTTTCAAGGTGCGGATAACATGTCTGCACTCCTGATAAATTTTACTAACGTAATACATAAGAAATTGTGTACCTTCTTCTTCTCGGGCTAGAACGGCACTTACCGCTACTTTCAAAACCGCTAGATAGATTAACAATTTCTCGCATTCCTTTGGTTTCGACAAGAAAGGAGCTTGCTGGCATTCTGGAGTCCACAAAAACTCATTCTTCTTTTTCAAATGCGAAATGAAATGATGGCATTTCTCTGAAGACCTCGAGATAATGCTTGGGTCCGTCGCCTGTCGTCAACCTCTGTACTTACTTCACACTTGTCAGCTGGTCTGGGATATCCTCGATGGCTTTGATCTTATTAGGCTTTACTTTGATTCCTCTATGTGAGACCAAAAACCTCAGGTACTTACTGGACACTCCGAAAGCACATTTCTCCGGGTTGAGCTTCACGTTGTAGTTTTTCAAAATGTCAAACATTTCTTGGAGATGATTCAAATTATCCCCTGTATTAAGAGACTTAACCAACATGTCATCAATATAAACCTCCATTGTTTTACCAATTTGCTGCTCAAACATTTTATTAACAAGCCTTTGGTAAGTGGCTCCGATATTCTTAAGCCCGAAAGGCATCACATTACAGTAGTATGTGCCAAAATTCATGATAAATGAGGTATTTTCTCGATCCTCTGGGTGTATCCTAATTTGATTATACTCGGAATAAACATCAAGAAAAGTCATTAACTCATGCCCAGCCTTAGCATCAATCATTTGATCAATGTTTGGCAACGGGAAAAAGTCTTCAGGGCATGCATTATATAAATCTTTATAATCTACACACATTCTAAATTTATTATTCTTCTTAGGTAAAACAAATACATTAGCTAGCCAATCGGGGTAACATACCTCTATTTGTAACAATCGGGTTACCTCTTCTTTGACAAACTTGTTTCTGACCTCCGCTATTTGTCGTTTCTTCTGCCTTACTGGAGCGAATTTGCGATCCAAACTCAACTTGTGGATAGCCACTTCTAATGGAAAACATGTCATATCTGAATGCAACCATGCAAAACAATCGACGTTAGCTTTTAGAAAATTAATAATTTTTAACCTGAGTTTGGGACTCAACCCCGTTCCTAAGTGAAATTTTCTTTCTATAAACTCCATGAATAAGGCCTCTTGTTCCAGCTCTTCTATAGTTGATTTGGTCACATTTTTTCCCTCCGATATTTGAAAAGATATTGGTACTTGATAAAATTTTGACTACTCTTCTTTATTATCTTCAATATAGGTGGAAGAAGGCATCGGCTCCTATAATTGCTATTTGCTCGTTTCTTTGCCCTTGCTACTGGACAAGATAACTGCGTTCATCTCCTTGCGGCTTGTTGATCTCCTCTGATCTTCTTGATCCTTTCCGGTGTGGGCAATTTTAGCAGCTGATGATATGTTGACGTCACATCCTTTATTTCATATATCCAAGGCCTTCCAAGGATCACGTTGTATCCCGTGTAACTATCTACCACTTTGAACAGAGTGGTTTTCGTTATACCTTCGGCATGTGTGGGTAGCAATATCTTACCTCGGGTCATAACACTTATTATGTTGAACCCAGCTAAAAGCTTTGTTGCCAGAACTATGTTTCTGGTTAACTTTGCTTGCTCCAAAACTCTCCATTGTAAGATGTTGGCTGAACTTCCTGGATCAACCAACACATGTTTAATTTTTAAATCTAACACTTTAAGAGAAATTATCTGAGCGTCGTGTTGCGGTAAGAGAAATCCATCAGCATCCTCTTCCGTAAATGTGATGTCATCTTCTGAAACTTCTCGGATCCTTTTGCCATGAGTTACCGACATCTTTGTCTTCTTTGCTGCCTGAAATGTCACCCCAATTACTTTATCTCCATCAAATATCATGTTTATCATCATGCAAGGTGAAACCACAGCTGGTTTTGATGGTTCTGCAACATCTCGATTTTTCCCATAATTATTCTCGGCCTGATCACTCAAAAACTCTCTGAGATGACCATTCTTCAACAATGTTGCCACTTCTTCTCGAAGGTGCCGGCAATCCTTTCAACCTTGATCCTTCCCTTAGAATCATTACCTTGTTCAACTGATATCCTTTATTTCGCACTCTATTCCGTCGTAACCCTCCTTGTGACCATGCGTCCCATGGAGCTCAAACCATATATTAGGATCCCTTTGGCTAGAATCCGATCGATTTGGTTTAGGGAACCTATCCTCCTTTATATTCCTCATAACCAACACCAGTTCCACCAGGCTGATGCTAAGGTTATAGTCAGAATGGGGGATATGTTGAATCTCGGGAACCCTATGCTGAGGAGTGGATGAAAATTTTTGCAGAAGAAGGCAATTATGTGAACTATTTTGCGACTGTAGAATCATTTTGTGGGACGCATAATCATCGCGGAGTTGAGCAGAGAATTTGTTGAATTTTAAAGGTTGCTCTACGGTTCATTCTGTGATAGCAAATGCATTTTGCGGTCTGCGTTTTCCATCGCAAATTTGGTATGAAAATTTTCATGGGGAGATTCTGTGGTCCACTCTGCAGCCGCAAAATTGGTCCGCACACCGGTCTAGACCAGCCCTATTCTTGGCATCATTTTCGCGGCCCATTTTACGGGCCGCATATCTGTTATGCGGTCCATTATGTGACCGCAGACCTGAGTTTGGGGGGGTCCATTTTTCTATTTTTATAATCGACCCCATTTTAATAAATAGTCTTTAGGGCTTATTTTGGAACGATTGTCTGATGATTTTAGAAAGAGGTAAAAGTATTTTTGAGAGAAGGAGAAAAGCTAGCATTCTAATCATCCAATCTTGCACAAACCTTCATAAATCAAGAAAGTCAATCACTAGATTATCATCTATCCGGGTAAGTCCTACTTCTAAGCTTTCATGCAAGAGGTTATGAGTATGTGTATTATGGGGTTGGAAATAGGCCATGCATATGACAATAGGTTGTAGTATGTGGGGTTAATGAACCATCTTTGGTAATTCTTGTTGAAATTGGTTGAGGGAGGAAGGGATTACCATTGTAGAACTTTGTAGTCTACTTTGCATATTAGGTGTTTGACAAAATTCCAAAGAGAGTTACACTATGAGAATCCTTCTAATTATTGTCCGACTTTCGCTATCTTCCTATAGATTATTATTGCTAGAAGTGTTGGGACATTGTAGTAACTTAAGGAAAGGTCAAACAAGGTATGTTGGCTAAACTACTCTCTTAGAATTGAATTTCATGATGTTCCTTTAAGTTTCAAGTATGGTTGGCTCAAGTTCCTTAGTCCCATGTTTCAAGTTGTTCCCACTAAATTCGATTGTGCCAAGTAAGCAAAGTGTCAAGAATTATGTATTCAAAATGTGTTCGAAATGTTTCTATCACATTATGTTATCCTTCGAGAATGTGTTCAAGAATGATATGTATATTAAAATGTTATGACTTTGAGTCATGTTTCAAATGAAAGTCCACTATGCTTAACTTGAAAAGAATACTCCATGCGTCTACAACGTCAATGCTTAAATGTGTATTTAAGGCCTTGATTTCAAATATTCATATTGTTGATAATCTATAAAGATGCTTGAAAGTCAAAGAAGTGAGTTGGAGGTATAAAGTGGCCAACGTACCAAGAATGAAAATTATACTTGTGGCCAATGGTACCAATGAAATAAAATAATGTGAAAAAAGCTATGAAATGAAGCTTGATTCAACTTTTCCCAATTGACTTCAAAAATAGATTTGCCTAAAAGCTTATGTCCTCGAATCATGCCCTAATGTGGCTGCTTTAACTAATGCTATGCTTTGTAAGCATTTCCGATGTATTTTAAGCCTTTACATATTTATGAGTTGAAATCATGCACTGCCCTTTTCGGAAAATTATTTCAAAAATAAATAGTGTATTGCTTTCTTATTATTGTAACGCGTGTTTCTACTGCTGGTTAGTTTGGCCCATTCTTTAGGAAGAAACTTATTATGTTTAAAGATTTCATTATAAATGAACTTGAAGTTATGATTTTCGGAATATTCGATATGTTGATGTTTGTGATGATGATCCTTGAAAGTAAAGAAATAAAAGTGTGGAATATGAGATACGGCCACCATGCCATGAATGAAGAATCATAAAAATGACCAAGAGAGCCAAGGAAATAACGATGTTGTGAATGGTTGAAAATACTAATGAAGATATATGTCGTCTGAAAGATAATGAGGTGAATATAAAATATATTTGTACTTTTGTCGCCCTTATGTGCAAAACAAAAATATTTTTGGGAGTATCTTTAGTCACCGAGGAAGGGTAGGTAGGAATAACCTAACTCCGAAATTACTCGTGCTGATGTAGGATGCATTGTGATATTTCCCCTTATCTGGGATGAGATTGTTGTGATGAGAATATTCCCCTTTATTGGAATGAGGTGATTATTGAAAAAGGATGATGTTGATCCACAAGGCATTGTGGTGGGACGGCCTAGCCGATCGGGTCGTGATCAGACGCCATATCGCACACATGATAGTGATTATGCTGGAAATTGTAATTGAAATTGTGATTGAGATAATGATTGAAGTTCGTGATAGTAATTGTGATTGTGGTTGATGTCTTCAGGGAAGACGGACTAGCCGATCGGGTTGTAATCGGACTCCATGCAAAATACACGGTGGCATATCTATACCGGTGCTAGTGATCTCCCAAACAATATTATATATATATTATTTCTGTATTTTTAAAATTGTTATGTTTTAACTGGGCATTTAGATATTGTTGATTGTGATTTGCTGTTTCTATGATTTTTTCTTTCTTATATTGGCATTCTATTTTGAAAGAGGACATGTAGCTTTACATACTAGTACTATTCCATGTGCAGTAATGTCCTTTTTGCCAGGGGCGTTGCATCTTCAACGGATGCAGGTGATTCGTTAGTAGGCAGTTTTGGCAGTTACTCTTTATTCAGCCAATTTTGGTGAGCCCTACTCTGTTCCAGGCTTCATGTCATTTGACGTTGTACTTTATGTTTTAAGGTATAGTCAGGGCCTTGTCACCGGCACTTCTACACTACTCTTCAGTTGTACTTAGAGACTCCGTAGACAGGTTGTGGGTGGTGTTTGATGTTGGGAATTAAGCTAGTAAGTGTTGGTATTTGGGTAAACATATTTTTCATCATATCTATAAACTTATAATATTTTAAAAATCATAAATGGATATCCTTTAGTAATGGGAAAAAAATGTGGAACTCTTGACTCTTCTCATGTCTATCAGTTGTACTAATTCTTATGTTGTTAATGGGCAAGGTTGGGTATAAGGAATCTATCAGGCTTGCTTGTTCGAAGTATCTCGGTCGAGCGCCGATCGCGCTCCCCGAGGTCGGGGCATGACAGGAACAAAAGTTGGCAAAGGTCATCACAACTTAAATTCATAAATGTGCTGAAAATTAGGTCGAATGTAGCTGCACTTTTCTCCCAATATACTTGGAATTATGGAATGAGTCTCCCACCAACCAATTTGAATATCTATGAGTCTAGTTTCTAACTCATTAAACCGTCTATCGATACAACATCCGAGTAGAGAGATATTTATGTTTTTGTAAGACTGCGCAAACAGCTCCCAATGGGACCCACTTAGGCGGTGGACGACCCTTGAATATTTTAAAGGGGTTGGATGGCTCATTCTTGGTCATTTTCGACCATGGACAATTACCAAACTCTCTCAACACTTCCCTAGCAGTTCTCGAAGGTTCCAAGTCGAATCCAAGGTGGTTTTACCTAAACCTAGCCTCAAAAGTTAGCCTAAAGTGAAGAGGAGAGTCTCTATGGTATTGTGATGTATTTAAGGGTGCTGGTAAGCTAAGGGAAGCTTTGGTTCGAGTTTGTTATAATTATTTAAGGTATTTATAACACCCTATTTCTTTAGCTTAAGCTTATCTATGTGTTGGTTTAAGATTTGGATAAAGAATTACAAGATAGAACTTGAAGTTGTATAAGAAGTTGTTGTCTCTTGTTGGACTATTTTAGAGGTGTGTATATGACTTCATATGGCTGAAAATTGTGTGGAATAACTTATTTATAATGTTCTTATTGTTTCATGCTTGTTAATATGTTGAGTATGCTGATGATGTTGTAAACAGGAGAAGACGCAACCACACAATACCTAGAAGTTGTCCATGTTGTTGTTATATCTTGTTGGGTTGTTTGATGTTAATATGATAGATATAAGGTTGGAATATCATGTCAATATATATATATATATATATATATATATATGATTATATGCCAGACCTGTTGATAGTGTTGTAAGTATAGGGAGATGCGAAAAAGAGTTGGGGTTTGGTTCCAATCCAAGCTTGCCGCTCATCGTGTTAAATAGTAGTTTCATTGGTGACATCTGTCCACTTGTTATTGTGTAGATTGATCGGTGTTGTTGGGTGTGTTGTGGTGCTGAAGGTATATAATTGAAGGTTGTATGTGTTCTTGTTGTTTTGATGGACTTGGGGAAAGTAAGGAAAACAGGGGAGATGTTGTCCATTTTAATATAAAATAAGCTTGTCATTCGTTGTACGATAGTTGCATCATTCGTAGCTTAACGATAGTATTATTATCATTGTTGTAGATTAAAATGTGATCAAATGAGTTCTACGTGGTCATTGGACAGACTTTGATAAGGTATGTTAAGGCTATTTCATCTTCCCTTTAGGCATGATCCATATGATACAAACGAAACGAGCAAAGAGGAACTTTCACAAATGACTCAATTCTTAGAAGTTAAGGGGTGCCTATGTTCTTGATTCCTCATGTGTCCTATTATTATATCGTCTATTCATGTGTCTTAGAAAATACGTACGTTGATAAAGTTTATTTTATGATATTAGCTGAAGGCATATTGATCTTATGATATTCCAAGAGATCTTATCGACTTATCTTCCTTATGCATTGCATTCATTTATACATGTACATTTACACATGACCAAATGGTGTTATATACGCGTATACTATATTTACATGGGCAATGGATAATGGTTACAGCGATATATACGCACCACCACCTAATCAGCTGGTATACGTTGATGATTTGCCCACTGAAGCCAATATTATATGATGGGATGCCCTTAAAGGCTTGAGGATGTTATGTACGCATGCATGATATGGCATTTATACGCATATACATGACACTATAAAGGTTTTATGATCCACCGAGTTATTCAGACTTTCATGTTGAGTCTTTTACTCTATGTTTCTTCCATGTCTTTTGTATATTGCTTTTCATGCCTTACATACTCGGTAATTTATTTGTACTAATGTCCCTTTTGCCTGGGGACACTGTGTTTCATGATCGCAGGTCCCGATAGATAGGTTGACAGTCCTCCTTGTTGGCTATTAGCTCAGCGGAAGGTGTTGGTGCACTCTGCTTGCTCCGGAGTTGCCTATTTTGTCAGTATGCTTTGGACATGTATTAATTGGTATGGCGGGACCCTGTCCTGGCCTTTATGATGTTTATGTACTCTAAGAGGCTTGTAGATAGATTTCATGTATATGGATGATTGTATAGCCTTGTCGGCCTATGTTTTGAGTGTACGAATGATCATTTCGGTCTTATAGGCCTGTATGTCACATATATAAGTTTATATACCATGTTAGGTCGTCCTATGTCGAGTATTCTCCTATGTTTAATTTTGTTTATCTCATGACTTTCTTTCCATTTCATTTACCCATATTAGTATGATAAGAAGGATACGTTACATTGGTACTCAATTGAGTTAGGCACCGAGTGCCCGTTGCGGCCCATCGGTTTGGGTCGTGACAATTTTAAATATATCCGCCTTCCTTGCTTGAACCTTTCTTGCTCCAGCATGAGCTTTAATAAAAGAATCTGCAAGAATTTCAAAAGAATCAATGGAATGCTCAGGCAAAAGAGAATACCAAGTTAAAGCATCCTTCGTCAGGATTTAGCCAAATTTCTTTAACAAGATAGATTCGATCTCGTGTTGGGCCAAGTCATTGTCCTTCACAGCTGTAGGGTAGGTCGTGATATGCTCCTATAGATTAGAAGTCCCATCATACTTCAGGATATCCGGCATTTTAAACCTTTTCAAAATCAACTATGGGGCCGCACTTTGTTTGAACAGCAACTGCGTATACATTTTGGAATCTAGTCCCTTTGGCACTGGTGGCTCTCCCGGGATATGATCCATCCAAGCGTGCAAATCCTTAGCATTTTGATCCATTCGTTCATTCATTTAGCTCATGAATCTTATGAGCTCGATTTTGAAAGTGTCATTTGCGTTGTTGACGTTCCCAAATCCACTACCGGTACCTCCTGCCTCGCTAAAATCGGACTTCTCCCTTGGACTGTTGTTACCGGTTCTTTGAACCGTTTGATTTGCAGGGATGCTGGAAGGAATATGAGCTCCTCCATAAGAATTATTGGAAGCAACCGGTTGCACCTGCTTCAATTCTCTCATCACCTGGTCTTGTCTTGAGAGGTGATCCATAATTTTCCTTTGTTGCTCTCTCAAGATTTTAACCGTTTCAACAATGTGTTTGTCATCAGGAGTTGGAATCCTCACATCTCGAGGATTTTTCCCTTCACAAACTGGAGTTATTTCATCTCCTTCATTGCGGGTTTCGCTAGTTGAATCATCACGTTGGAACACGTCCTTACATTCCTTGTGTGCTCCAAATATATAGGAATTGTTGACATCGTTAGCTGTCATATCTTATTTTTCTTTTTTTAATAAAGGAATCAAAATTCGTTAGTAACAAAAGAGTGGATCAAAGCAATTACACAATTGCCTATGCCCCACTGTGGGCGCGAAACTATTTACCCATAAAACAGTACAGTTGAATTTATAACGCGGTTTATTGTCACGTGAATTAATTTAATCCAAAAATATGAAATAAATAAGAGCAAAGTCAAGGACATAAAAATAACTTAAAGAAATACAAGCCTGGCTGAATGATGAGCTTATCCGGAAGTAATAATATGAACAATTTTAAGAACAAGAACAATAGAGAGATTTTATAGTATGAGAGAAAATTATAGCCTATGAATACAGATAATTTTTTGTGTCCTAGAATAGATACTAATTCTACTATTTATAGCTTTATTGAGGGAGATAAGATCCCAAATCGAGTTTCTCTTGAATGAGAATAAAATCACCATTAATGATTGCATAACGATTGATTATTAATAAAGAGATTCTTTGTAATGGATGCTTATTGAATGTTGTCCGATGTCATCCCTTCAAATCTTTGTTATCGGTTCCCGTACCTTAGGAATTCAAAGAGAACTAATCACATGTTTGTGTCTAGTGCCAACTATTTGCTGACTCACATATTACATGTCCTCCATTCCGTGGGTCATCTCTTTATTTGTCCAAATATCACTAACCAATTTTACCTCATACACAGACGACCTTCTCAGAATCCCTTATCACACTCATTTTAGCCATATGATAAAAATTTCTTTGTTTGCACTCATCCAAGATATTCACATAACTTACCATATGAAAAGAACTAATAATTCAAACCATTCTCGATAAATGATTTCCTCAGTTGTAAATCAGAATATTATTGAATTTAGTGAAGTAATGAGTGATATTTTATTTTATAAATTGAATTTAAGTTATATATACTTAGATACTGTAGAAAAATTTGCTCTATACATGTCATATAACCTATTGTAACGTGTTATTTTTTCTAAAACTATCGCATTATATGCCTTGTTAATTACCTTTAAAATGTTAAATTGAATATTTAAATTTCATGGAACAACTTTTACAATGCAAGTCAAGCTTTAAGACAATTGCGTGTAGGGCTATCATTCTTTATGTTTCAAGGAAGTCACTACCAAACTCATTCTCCTCAGAATCATTCTTCTTTTCTCCTCCTTATTTGCTTTTGCTTCTTTTGTTTGTTTTTCTAAAACCAAAAGGAAAAGAATAAATCTTTGAGTATTATGAACCAAGTGGAAACAAACTAAAATTTTGAGAAAGAGTTCAGAAAGTGTTGGAGATAGTGTTGAGTTATAGAACCTTGAGTTGATTAAGAAGAGAGAAAGGAGAAGGAGAAGAGGAAGATGAACTTATGCAAAGAATCAACTCATATTCTATTTCATTGAAATAAATTGTATTTTCTAAGTACAGTATCAGTATATATATACCCGAGCAACTACATCTAACTAACCTCCACTACCTCCTCTATTAACTTAGTTGGTGACAGTTGTCACCTACTAACAGACTTAATTAGCTAACTGACTTTAACCACCTAAGCTATTAACAGTCTACTTGTGGTGTCTAATACTCTATACTTCAACAGATAGATATGTTATAATTGTGTTTACCCTTAAAATCGAATTCGTAAGTGGTATTAAGGTTTCGTGATCTAACTTATTACAAAACAATAAATTCGATTGCAATTGAAATAAGCAATGAAAAAGTAAATGCAAACCGCACGAATTGAACAATCTTAGCCCTGGTGAATTAATTTCTCTCGAACCAGGTACTTCGATCGATATCAAGACAGAAGAAATAAGAGGTTTTAAGAGATTAGTAAGAACTTAAAGAGAATAGTAATGTATTGCTTTGGAATGCGTGTTACAATGTGTCCAATGAATTATCAGACCCTCTTTCCCCCCCCCCCCTTCCCCCACTTTATATAGTAGAGGAGTCCTACTTTTGTAAAATTCCATAAAAGGTAAAAATCCCTAGATTAGCTGATTGTCGATTCCTTACTGATACGCACCGAGATTCTCGCCGTAACATCCGACTGGTTACGGATATTTCGGTCTTCTGCCGGTTATGCTAACAATATTTCCTTGAGCTCGATCGGGGCAACTCCGGGATTACAGACTTAATATTCTCGAAGGCAGGCGTTCTGACCCCGGGTTCTAGATCGGTGTGACTCGGGGTCGATCTTCAATCTTTGGTTCTCATGTTTCGATCCTATCTTGCCATGTCGTAGGC
Source organism: Nicotiana obtusifolia (assembly GCA_002018475.1). NCBI lineage: Eukaryota > Viridiplantae > Streptophyta > Magnoliopsida > Solanales > Solanaceae > Nicotiana > Nicotiana obtusifolia. The sequence goes on from MCJB01030868.1 coordinate 48,098, forward strand.
GAGTTCGATCTCGACCATATATAGATAATCCCTTTGTTTTTCAGAGAGTAGATGACGAGAAACAATATGAGCTTCCGATCCTGACTTCGATACCCCATGACAAAAATGATAAAACATTCAAAACGTCTTGTCAGTCAAGTCTTAATGGCATTAAATGCTTGTCAGTTGCTAGTCGGCTACTACTAGATGTGAACTGTCGCTGGAAAACTATAAATACCTTCGCATTTATTCATTCAAACTTTACATTCAAACCTTCTGCCCTCGTTCCTAAGAAATTTCAATACTTCCAGGAACTTATATTCTGGTTACTTTGAGATCTTTTATAAGAAATCTCATTCGTTTTTATCTCAAACCATCGAGTGTACTCTTTTAACTTCCTCTCTTTCCTTATTTCCTCTTCATAAAGAAATGGCGAAAACTTCCAAAACCGTTCTCCAAAACAAAACCCCTTCTACCTCGCAGCCGGCTAGCGAAGAGACCACTTCACGTACTACTGTCGAGGAACCAGCACCGGAACCTCCTCTAAAAATGTTCATTCGGGGGTTTGCCCGGTCAATGCTGATTTTAAATTCGAAAAGCCCTCCTCCGTACCAGGCCGTGTGAGGAGGTTTCGAGGTATGTCTGCTCGATAACCGTGGATATTCTCTTAAAGTCAAAAAGGATTGTAACTGGGTTGACAAACATGTGGTGGTTCCTGAACCTGAGAAAGCCATCACCACCCATGTCCAGGGATTTTTACGTGTTTACACTTATCCCTTCACGTTGGGCCCCTTGGACCCAGTTTTCGTCGACTTTTGCAAACGATACGAGGTAACCCTTGGTGAAATTCACCCTTCTTTCTGGAGGATCGTAATCCTCTTCCGCTTCTTTGTGAGAATGATCGAAGGGTGCCATTTCACGATCGACCACCTTATGCGTTTATACAGTCCCCGACTCTACTGGGGAAGACTGGTCAAGCTTGCTCGTCGGGCTAGTAAAGCCGCTTTCTCGAGCATTGATGAAGATAGGATCAAGGTTGGCTAGACCGTTTCATCCGAGTGAGGACCTCGGACTTGATCCCCACCGAGCACATGTTGTTCCCTAAGAACTAGAACATGAAATGTAAGTATATTATATTTCTTCCAAGATTTTATTTATCACCCTTTTCCTTCCTTCTTATTGGTGTTCTGTGATGGTCCAGTTGTTGCTTGGATGCCGAACGCAGTTCCTCGACTCAAGAAATGGGTCAAGGGCATCGTATCAAAAAGTCCTTATTCCGAGCGCTTGTTGCGCGAGCTTTCAAAGGGTCGATGGAAGGCCTGTTCGCACGGTGAGATCTCTTTCATGAGTAATTTTTTGTTTCCCTTTTGCACGACTAAGTCCTCACTTGTTTTATTTCTTTTTGTAGGTTTACCCAAGGCTGTCCAAATGAGGCCTCCATCCGGTAGTCACGATCTCCCCACTGAGTCCCTTGCTCCGAAACTGGGTGAAGGGAAGAAGAGAAAAAGAGTTCCGAGTTCTCCTACTCGGAGAAAAATAAACCATGGAAGAGGCTGATCCGCAAGCCAAAAGAAACCTCCAGCTCCCGAATACCTGATTCGGACTCCCTTTATCGGCTCTAGGACGAGTTTGAAAAGGATGATATTTTAGTGGTCGGGGAGCCATCGGTCCCTGAAAAACAAGCATCAACTGATGGGGGAACGAACAATCCCTCCCAAACTCAAGAGGTCGATGCATTAGTGAGGGTTGAGAACCCTTAAGACGCCAATTCTGCTCCACCCAGTGTCATTGATATAATGGGATTGCCTGCGTTCATAGACTCAATGTTCGGTGAAGCTCAAGCGACGAAGGAGCATTCAAATGAGGGGGTTCAAGGAGTGAACGATCCCCTCCAAAGCTTTTTCGATGGCGTGGACTATTGCCACGGAGGATGTCACCGGATTGTGTGATTTAGAAGTACGAAGAAGAAGTCCTCCCTCGAGGACAGGTAGGTCTACCTCAAGCCCGAGATTGGTCAACTGATTCCCTGCCCCGAGTGCCGATCTGGGTCGAAAGCGGTTGATTGTTATCTCTGTTCCGGAGGACATTCGGGTCCTTTCGGCGCCTGTTGGGGTAGCTAGTTACCTCCGGTGCCTGGTGACTGAAGAAGACCAGGCAAAGAAGAATGAGGTAGAATCTCCATACTTGTTTAACGAAGCACAGCAGGCATTGAATCGGGTAAGGTGTTACCAAACCTTTTCATTTTCCAGCTTTGGTTACTTGATGATCTTAATATTTTTCCTTGTATTCGTAGGCCTCGGTGCTTCACCACGAGACCTTCCTTCGATATCGAGAAGAGCTGAGTCTCCTCGAGGCCAAATCCAAAGAGCTTATTGAGAAGAGAGATATGTACAAACTTCTTAGTGAGCAACGCGAGGGGGAGGTCAAGAGCCTCCGCACTAAGTTGGAGGTGGCTCGAAAGGAGCATGCCGACTTGGTCGAGCAGGTAAACATATTTGAGGTTAGTGACGAAGAGCTATGCTCAGTGACTAACAATCTGAATCTGCAGGTCCAACAAAAAATCGATCAGATCGGTCAACTGCGAGCTAAGATGGATGTTTTCAAGGCCGAGACCGACGAATTGAGGGGCGGGATGGATCGTCTGGTCTGGGAAAAAAAGGCTATTCGAGCACAACTGACTTCGGCTAAGGTCCTGCTTCAAGCAGCAAAGAAAAAGGTCGGGGTGCAGGCCAAAAAGTTTGAAGAGCTCTAGTCTCGGCTAAGTTCGGCTGCCTCTGATTGAAAAATTATGGCCAAGGAACTTGAAACAGCCGAGTCAGTGGCCACGGTGGTTAAAGTTGATGCCCATGAGATGGTGGCCCAATATAAGGCCGATACCGAGGTGGCCCAGGATCGCTTGAAGGATATTGTTTATTATGAGAAGCAGCAGTCGCGAAGAGAGGCCCCGAGGAGATTCATGCTCGGGGTTTCGATGTATCAGCCGAGATCGAAACCGCTAAGGGGCTCGAGCCCGAGGCCCCCGAAGAAGAAGAAGAAGAAGAAGAAGAAGAAGAAGACTCCGAAGGTTCCGATGGATCCGGAGGTGGCGGAGACCAGGCTATTTAGATGCCTTCAAAGAAGTGTTTTTGCTTTTTTGTTGTTAGTACTTTGTGTACTTTTGTATTTCTTTTCCTCAAGGCCACTTGGCCTTTGTATATACTGTATATAATATAAGGCTCGTTTTTCCCCTTCGACAGTTTACGAATTTTGTTTTTCTTTGCTTTATTCTTTATGTTTGCAAAGATCGAAATGCCTTAGCATAAAAAAGTTAAATCATGTTTGGAGGTTTGAACAGGCCTTGCGTTTGACATTATTTTGTTTAAGGCATCGTGGGGGTTCGGTATGACCGAAAAGTTTTTTCCCCAAAGTACTTATGCTTTTTTATAATTTGCCGAGGGTAGCCTTTAGAACCGGTTATGAAATTTTGAAGGCCTTGTTTTTTGTTACGGGTTTCAAACATTTTTGAGTCGTCTTAATGGCCTTAGCCTTTTTAGTTCGAGTGTTGCCCAGTGAGCTCGTTACCCCGAGTTATCCGGGGTTTCCTAAGATAACAGTCCCCCAACGGGGATGGCCGTAGCCTTTAAAGTTCGGGCATTGTGTAATAGGTCTTGTGCCCCCGGGCTTTCGATAGCCCGAGCCGTTCGAGTTTATTTTTGGACGGCAGTCCCCGATTGGGAGCGATTGTTTGAAATAGGATAAGGAGACCCTTGGGCTTGGTGCCATTAGGGGATCGGATGTAGGAAATTCTTTTAAGAAAGAAGAGAAAATTTTAAGGGACAAGATGGTTATCCGCAAGGTAGAAACTTCTTTTTATTCTTGTGCGCAATAGTCACACATGTGTACAAGTTTTGTGCCGGGGCTCGAGCAGTCAATGCGGGCATGGTTCATTTGACCGTTTGGCTCTTACAGTAAATCCTATCAATCGAGCAGAGATCATTCAATCATAAAGCTTCTTTCCTTGTTAAAGTCATTATTCGAGGGTAATCCCGCCCAGTGTTCGGAGCTGATCGTAGAAAGGCTGTGATCTTTGATACTGGTTCGTAACTGTCCTTCAATTCTAAGTTAGCACAATCTACTTTTGCCTCGTTAAAAACCTTGTCGGAAAATCCATTTACGACAAAACCGGTTCAAGGGAAAAAAAGGGCAATGCGTGCTTTCAGACCTAAAGATTGTATCGTTCTTTGATGATTGCATGTAGGTGTTAGTTCAAAATGCAAATAAATAAAAGGAAATGAATGGGGTCGTACCTTAGTAGTAGTATCACTTCAAGTGAGCTATGTTCCAGTTGTTCGGTAATTTCTCATCGTTTATTATTCCGAGTTTGTACGATCCTTTACCGATGATCTCGATAATTTGATAAGGGCCTTCCCAATTCGGCCCCAACTTCCCTTCGTTCGGGTTTTTGGTGTTTAGTGTAACCTTTCTTAGTACCAAGTCTCCGACGTTGAAGTGTCGAAGGTTGGCCCTTCGATTATAATATCTCTTAATCCGCTGCTTTTGGGTGGCCAACCGGACAAGGGCTGCTTCGCGCCTTTCATCCAATAGATCTAGGCTCGTGTTCATAGCCTCGTCGTTTGATTCCTTGGTTGAATATCGAAACCTAAGGCTTGGTTCTCCGACTTCGACCGATATTAGAGCTTCGGCGTCGTAGACTAGTGAGAACGGGTGGCCCGGGTACCGGACTTCGAGGTCATTCGGTATGCCTATAAGACTTCGGGTAGGATTTACTTCCATTTTCCCTTGGCGTCAGCTAACCTCTTTTTGATGTTTTGAAGTATGGTTTTGTTGGTCGATTCTGCTTATCCGTTCCCACTATGGTAGTAGGGTGTTGATAGGATCCTTTTGATCTTATGATCTTCGAGAAACTTACTTACTTTGCTACTGATGAATTATTTCCCATTGTCGCACACGATCTCGGCCGGCATTCTGAAGCAGCATATGATATGGTCCCTGATGAAATTGATGACTTATTTCTCCCTGACCTTTTTGTATGCCTGGGCTTCCACCCACTTAGAAAAATATTTAGTCATAAATAATTTTAATTGAGCCTTACCAGGTGCCCATGGAAGGGGGCCAACAATATCCATCCCCCACTTCATGAACGGCCATGGTAAAAAAACCGAATGCAGTAGCTCCCGAGGCTGATGAATCATCGGAGCGTGTCTTTGACATTCATCACATCTTTGTACAAACTCCTTCGCGTCCTTTTCCATATCGATCCAGTAATAGCTGGCTCTGATTACTTTTCGAACTAATGATTCGACGCCTGAATTATTTCCATAGGTACTTTCGTGGATTTGTTCAAAACGTACTCGGTATCCCCTGGTCCTAGACATATTGCGAGTGGGCCATCGAATGTTCTTCTGAACAAGGTTCCGACTTCGGACAGGCTGAATCGGGCTGCCTTCGTATGCAGGGTCCTCGATTCTTTTGGATCCGAGGGCAGTTTTCCAATCTTTGAATATTTTATATATTTGTTTCTCTAGTCCTAAGTTAGGCTCGTTTTGAGTTAATCTCGGCATGGCCCTCCTCCACTACTGATCTCATAAGTTGCACGACTGCCCCCGAGTTGAACTCGTCGTCCTCGACCGAGGATCCTAAGTTAGCAAGCGCATCAGCCTTCACTATTTTGATCCTGAGGTATGTGTTGCAGAGTCCATTCATTGAACCGATGTAATGTTACCTGCAACTTATCTATGTACCTTTGCATCCGTTCTTCTCTGACCTCGAACGTCCCTTTTACTTGGTTCACCACGAGGAGGGCATCGCACTTGGTTTTGATCACCTCTGCCCCCAAGTTTTTGGCTAGTTTGAGACCTGCAATCATCGCCTCATATTCGGCCTCGTTGTTAGTCAATTTCATAGTCCTAATATATTCTCTAACTACATTACCTGTTGGTGGCTTCAATACGATGCCAAGTCCAGACCCTTTTACGTTTGAGGTGTCGTCCGTAAAGAGGGTCTAGATCCCCGAGTAGGTTCCTGAGTTGATTAATAACTCTCTTTCGACCTCGAATATTAGGGCCGACGTAAAGTCGGCCGCAAAGTCTACCAAAATTATGAGACTTAATGGCGGTCCAAGGTCAATATTCAATATCGTACCCACTAATTTCCACGACCCATTTGGCAAACCGGCCTGAGAGATCGGGCTTATGCATAACATTCTTCAACAGGTAAGTAGTCACGACACATATGCGGTGACACTTGAAGTATGGTTTTAGCTTTCTAGAGGCACTTAGCAAAGCGAGCGCCAGCTTTTCTATGTAAGGGTACCTAGTTTCGGCCTCACCTACGGTCCTGCTAACATAGTAAATTGGATATTGCGTACCTTGATCTTCCCGGACCAGAACTCCACTTACCGCTATCTCGATACTTGCAAGTACAAGTATAGTTGTTCGTTTGTCTTCGGTGTGTGAAGCAGTGGTGGGCTTGGTAGATACCACTTGAGTTCCTCCAAAGCCCATTGGCATTCCGAGGTCCATGAGAAGCTATTCTTCTTCTTCAATAGTGTGAAGAACCGGTGGCTCTTGTCGGACGACCTCGAGATGAATCGCCCCAGGGCGGCTATGCGCCCCGTTAATCTTTGTACGGCCTTCACATTGTCCACAACCATGATATCTTTGATGGCTTTGATTTTGTCGGGGTTGATCTTGATACCACGGTAGGATACCATGAATCCGAGGAATTTACTTGACCCAACTCCAAACGCACATTTCTCCAGGTTCAGCTTCATATTGTATTGCTTCAATATGGTGAAGGCTTCCTGCAAATGTTTTAAATGGTCCTCTGCTCGCAGAGACTTAACCAACATATCGTCAATGTAAACTTCCATTGATTTTCCTATTTGTTCCTCGAACATCCGGTTTACTAGGCGTTGGTAAGTGGCACCGGCGTTTTTCAATACGAATGGCATCAAGTTATAGCAGTATGTGCCGTATTTAGTGATGAAGGAGGTTTTTTCCTGATCACTCGGGTCCATCCATATTTGGTTGTACCCGGAGTAGGCATCGAGAAAACTGAGGATCTCGTGGCCGGCCGTGGCATCGATCATATGATCGATGTTGGGAAAAGGGAAGGAGTCTTTGGGACATGCCTTATTCAACTCCTTATATCCTACACACGTTCTTAATTTATTCCCTTTTTTAGGGACTACCACTACGTTAGCTAATCCGGGTATTTAACCTCCCGAATGGATCCTATTTTAAAGAGTTTAGATACCTCGTCCTTGATGAAAGCTTGTTTGACCTCGGACTGGGGTCTCCTCTTCTGCTTGGCCGGACGGAACTTTGGATCCAGTCTTAGCTTGTGAATGGTTATCTCCGGTGGATCCCTGTCATGTCAAGGTAGGACCAAGCGAAACAATATTCATTAGTTATAATCAATTGAATGAGTTTTTTCCTGAACCCGTGCCGAGGTATACCTTTTGATAGGGCAAGTGTTCAGTCAATACGACTTGTTCCAGCTCCTCGACCATCGATTTAGTGGCGTCGAAATCATCGGGGGCTATAAAAGATCTGGGGACCCCGTAATCATCATCCTCGTTTACCTCTCGTTCCTTCGATTCTGCCGAGGTTGGTATCAGTGATAGCTATTTGGTCCCGTCTTTGACCATTTGATTCAGATATAGCTCAGTTGAGTTGTGGATGCCGGTATCACTTCAACGACCGCGAACATTTCCTTGGTAGCCAGTTGTTCCCCATAGACTATTTTGACTCTGCTAGGGGTTTGGAATTTCAGCACTTGGTGCAGCGTCGAGGAAACTGCTCTCATGTTGTGAATCCACGGCCTCACGAACAAAGTGTTGTACCTTATGTCTCCTTCGATCACATAAAACTTAGCTTCCTGGATGGTTCCGGCAGTGTTCACCGGCAATGTTATCTCACCCTTAGTGGTTTCACATGTCATGTTGAATCTATTTAGAACTCGAACTACAGGCACGGTTTGGTCTTGTAGACCGAGCTGCTCCACGACCCTTGATCGGATGATGTTGGTCGAGCTACCTGGATCAATTAACACACGCTTATTACCAATGCATCATTGTGGGGCTACACGATCCCTTCCGCTTCCTTTTCATTGAAGGACAAGGTCCCTTCCAGCATGTAATATCGAATCCGTTTTTCCCTCGTGATGGATACTTTGGTGCCCTTCATCATCGGCCCCTAGGGGACATCGACCCATTGATGATCATGTTAATGACGTGTTGAGGCTCTTCTTGTTCGGTCTGTTTGTTAGAATCCATATTCCTGAAATGATTCTTGGCTCGGTCGCTCAAGAATTCTCGCAGATACCCGTTGTTGAATAATCAGGCTACTTCCTCTCTCAACTGTCGGCAATCCTCCGTTATGTGGCTATGTGTACAATGATATTTACACACCTACTTAGGATCCATTTGGGAACGATCGAATTGTAGAGGTCGAAGCCATTTGGTGTCCTTGATGTGTCCGATAGCTGACACAATGGTGGCAGCGTTGACGTTAAAGTTGTATTCCGATAACCTCGATGCTTCTTTAGGCCCGATGAGCCTGTCGAAGCTGTTTTTGCTCATGAGTCCCCCGTTGCTCTGACCTTGATCACTTCCCCTTTCAGTCCTCATAGGGTTTCGCCCGGACCCGTTGCTTCTTTGGTCTCCATTATATGGCTAATACTTATCCCTGTTTAGTCTCAGCTCACAATCGATGTCTCTCTTGACTCTGTCGATGGCTCTGACGGGATACACGAACCCGGAAGGGGCCCCAAGCTCATTATCTTCGACCCTGATTTTTGATTGATACTGGTTATGCACGTCAGCCCAAGTAACGGCCGGATATTCTATCAGGTTTTTGTGAAGCCGCCGAGCTTCGAATATTGAGTCCTTGGGTAAAAGCCTGAACGGCCTAATCATCAGCGACTAGCAGCATGTCCATCTGTTCCATTTGAAACCCGGATTCGAACTCTCTGAGCATCTCGTTATCCTTATGTTTTACTTTGAAAAGGTCCGACTTCCTGGTCTCGACCTTGATGGCCCCAGCGTGTGCTTTCACGAAAGAATCTGCAGGCATAGCAAATGAGTCAATAGAATTAGGAGGTAAGTAGTAATATCATATCATAGCTCCCTTTAACAAGGTCTCCCTGAACTTCTTCAGCAGAACAGACTCGATCTCATCGTTCTCCAAGTCATTCCCTTTGATGGCACATGTATAAGAAGTTACATGCTCATTTGGGTCGGTCGTTCCGTTATACTTAGGTATCTCGGGGATGCGGAATTTCTTAGGGATCGGCTTCAGAGCCATTCTCGAAGAAAAGGTTTTTGCACGAACTTCTTGGAATCCAGACCTTTCAACATCGGGGGTGCTCCTTGGATTCGGTCAACCCTGGAATTGTAGGTTTCCACCTTTTTTTCATTAGCTTCGATTTTCTTCTCCCCTGATTCTACTCGTTTTGTCAGTTCCACAAGCATTTTTATGATCTCGGGGTTAGTCCCTGATTCATTTTCACTCGACCTCTCTGCGACCGGTTCATCCCTGCGGGTGACCACCTAGGGTGGATCGGGCTCAACACTGCTCAGTGCACGGCTCTGGTTCTGTAACTAAGCTATCGCCGCATGTTGGGCCTGCAACATTTTGAAGATCACCCTAAACTTGACCCGTCTCCATCAACGTTTTGTGTGTTTTGGGCCGCTGATCGGGCTCCACCACGGACGCTATTCTCGAGGTCGGTAGGCAGTTTGTGTCGATAGCCACATGTGAATTAGCGTCAATTGGGTCTGCGACCGAAATTACAATGGGATCAACAGGCGGTACCTTGTCGCCGGGTGCTATGTTGTTATTACCGTGATGACCAGACTCGTTGTCAACATGTAGGGGTGCTGATTGAGAGTATGACCCTTTGTGTTTTAACCTGAAATTAGGGACACTTCAAAGAACAAGTGTTAAGTAGTGTGTATTATAGAGATTTGTATCAAATAACCACTATTATCCTTAGCCCCACGGTGGGGCCAAACTGTTTACCCTCAAAATCGGATAACAATTGAATTTGTAAGTGGTTTTAAGGATACGTGATCTAACTTGATACAAAACGATAAATTAGATTGCAATTGAAATAAGCAACGGAAAAGTAAACGCAAACCACACGAATTGAACAGTCTTAGCCCTAGAGAATTAATCACCATTGAACTAGGTACTTCGATCGATATCAAGACTGAAGAAATGAACTTTTAAGAGAGTAGTAAGAACTTAAAGACAATAATAATATATTGCTTTGGAATGCGTGTTACAATGTGTCCATTAAATTATCAGAGCCCCTTTATATAGTAAAAGAGTCCTACTTTAGGTAAAATTATATAAAAGGTAAAAATCCCTAGATTAGTTGATTGCCGATTCCTTACTGATATGCGTCGAGATTCCCGCCATAATATCCGACCGGTTACGGATATTTCGGTCTTCTGCTGGTTATGCTAACAATGTTTCCTCGAGTTCGATCGGGGCTAAGGTCGGCTCTGGGATTACGGACTCAATGTTCTCGAAAACGAGCGTTCTGACCCCGGGGTTCTAGATCGGTAGAACTCGGGGTTGATTTTCAATCTTTGTTTGTCATGTCCCGATCCTATCTGTCATGTCGTAGGCGAGTTCGATTTCGACCGTATACAAAATGTATTTAAAGAGATATGAGTATTAGAAGAGAAGCGCATTGAGACAAAGAAAATAAATCTAAATTAAATTGAAGAAAAGATATAATCGTGAACCTAAGAGTAAAAGTAGAAAAGTGTTTTTTGCATTTACCTTAACTTGTTCAAAAAAAAAAAAAAAGAATAAAATTTTAACCATTTTTTGGTGTTGTTCTTCTTCTGCAGTCTATTGCCCGTGAACTGAAAAGCTTTGCAATTTCACAAATCGGCGTTTCAAATTAAACCTTCACACATCTCACTCATCATCATTCTAGATAAGAATTATGGTTACGACTGAATTAGCGATGGCTAATCAGTGAACATAGTCGCCACTTGGCCTACCCACCACACAGACTCTCCCTCCGACTCGCTGTCAACTACTAATAATACTAATATTGTTTGGTCTTTCAAGAAAAAAGAACCAAAGACAAGAAACAGAAAGGATAAAGACAAAAGTCAGTGTTTGTAACGCATCTTCTTAGTAAATGTCAACAGTTTGTTTTGAAATGGGCCTCTCTTTCTCTAGATTGTATGTGGCATCAAAAGATTTTGCACAAACGTCCCTTATAATACTGAAAACTACACAAACATCCCTACATGTTTAGATAACATTAGCTTGCAAAGGGTGCTTTTACCATGACTGGGACATAATTAAGTCATAACTAAGAATTAGCAGTAACTAAAAGAAAATAGGGACATCATGTCTGTTAATTTACAATCATCCTTGGTTGTGCATTAGATCTGTAAAGTGAAAGTGGGTGCTTTAAAACCCTCCTTCCGGGAGGTTTTAAAAATAAAATAAACAATTTGCACTTATTTTTTTATTATACAGGGAAAGTTTCCGATATTTTCCATACTACGCGGGACGTTCTCTGTACACACACGTGTATATGTATTTATAATTGTTTTCGTTTTATTTCTTTGGACATAAAATATAGGGTATGAATATACAAAATGATATCGTTTATTATCATAATAATGATATATTTATTCCTTTTAATTTTGACATTTGCTTATGAAAATTCATGCTGCTTCAACAACCTGATCATTTATATAAGAAAAACATGGAGACATGATACATTTGCATGGGATAAAAGAGCAACTTCACTTCTTCTTTGTCCGTCTCTCTTTGCCATCTCCGCTTCCAACTACCTATATAGTACACCACGTCTTCTTCTTCTTCTTGTTCTTCATCCTCCAACTACCACCCACCCCCCTCTCATATATCTTTAATTACATCTCTTCAAATTCTTCTTCTTCTTCTTCCAACCCCACCCTCGATTTCTACTAAGCCCCTACTCCCTGGAACGGTAGAACCCACTTTCCCATATATACATACATATACGCTTTGGGCTAGAAGAAGAGATCATGAGGTTTCTCAAGGCTAAAGGAGAGACTTACAAGGCTGTTGATGATGTTGATCTTGGTCCCGATAGTAATGAATTTTATCTCCGAGCCAACGTCAAAGGTTAGCATCCCCATCACCCATGTGATTCACTTCATTCTTTTCTTTTTTTCTCACAAACATCCTTACTCCGTGTATTCTTATTTATATGGCATTATTTTTCTTATTAGTTAGTTTTCGAAACAGTAAACACGTTTTTATTTTCAAAATAATTAACTTTAAACTTTCCATTTTATTCTAATAAAAAAGTCTTATAGCCACACAAATCATGTTATGACATGTTTAAGATGGTAAATATCAAAATCTTATAATCATACAAATATTATAATATATTTGAAATCACAACTTTCAAAAGTTATATATATATTCTTAGGATACGGGCTTTGCAGGTGTACCTTAATTAATGAATACATAATTCTAAAAACATTGTGCAAACATTATGAGTAAACTATTTAAGTTATATAAAATTAAAAAAAAAATTAAAAAAAATCCTAAAAATGAGAAACGTTATTCTCATTTAGCTAGCTTAAAAATGAAAAATCATATCTCACAGAAGTTTTAGGTCCCTTACTATGATTTATGAGGACTTATATCGGAATATTTTATGAAACATATTATGATTTCTATAACCTAATACTGAAAATAACACATAAAAATACTTTTATCAGGATTCTTTAATGATTTTTCAAATAAAACATATTATAAATTAAATTTTTTAGTTTTTTAGAAATTTAGATAAAAGGTTGACTTTATACCTCCTACAAAATTGATAGTGACATTGTAAAATATAAAGGACGACTAATGTTGAATTATATTTTATAATAAATAAATTAATATAAAAAAGAATATAGCGAGAGATTGTCATTTTTTATTGAATGCAAGACAGAAAAAAATAACAAATGACAACCCATTTATAATTACATTTTATTTTCTGTTATTTTATTCTTATCGCTTCAAATTTATATTTTGTCAATTTGACTCTTAATTTTATACTATAAGCAATTTTGTTTATTTTTTAATTTCTTTCACTGCTAATACTCTTCGTACGAAAATAAATATACCTTAAGAGTTTCGTCAACTTGACAAATAATTTATTTATATGTTTATGTTGAAAAATAATCGAATCATATTCTTATGTTAGTTAGTTAATTTAAAAACTTGATTATTTGATCTCAACATTAAACAAAATTACTTAGTTTTTGTTCACTCAAATTTTGAATAAGCTGAGAGGAACCTTTCCAACTCCAATTACATTTCCTATTGATTTATCTACAAAGGTAAATGTTCCTCCATCTAGTTTGGTGACTGTTTTGAATAATTGTTTGTCACCAGTCATATGTCTGGAACACGCGCTGTCAAGATACCATTTTCCTTTTTGATTCTTCTTGCGATAATCCTGCAAAAGATATTACTTGTTTTTAGGTACCCAAGCTTGCTTGGGACCTAAATGGTTAGATTTCTGAATATTAGCTTGACTAGAGGATTTAGGTCGCCAGACCCATCTCCTGTTATCCTTGAACCTGCAATGGTTAGAAGTGTGACTAAGTTTTCCGCAATAAAAGCAAGAAGGATTATTGGGACTTTCAGAGCATCTTTCTGCTCTGATTCTATTCCTGCATTGGCTAGTATTGTGACCATTTTTTCCATAATAAGGGCATGTGGTAGGATTTCTAGTTCTAATGAAAGATGTATGAGGAGCAATCTGATTTGATTTGACAGAGATCTATTCAGTTGAAGTTGAAGTTCATTAACTTCATCTTGAAGCATATCACGCTCAATTTCATAGACTTACAACTTCAAGGCCCAGTCTTTCTTTTCTCTTTTGATTTTTCTGAGTTCATTTAAAACTCTCTTAATATCTGCAAGAGCAATATCAACAAATTCATGGAGTTCATAACAATTAGGACATGTAGTAAGACGTACCTCACTAGTTCCTTTGTTTGCTATAAAACCAAGTTCACCTGAGTCCTCTTCCTCATCTGTTCCTTCGTCTGCCATGAGCCAAGTTCACCTGAGTCCTCATTGTTGTCTTCTTTTATGGCCATGAAACACATATTTTGTAATTTCTTCATGGTAAGATTCTTCTTCATCACTCCAGGCTCCAAAGTACTTCTTCTTTTGAAAGTCCCTGCTGAGTTTCTTCTTCCGTTCAGGCATTCAGCTTGAGTGTGTCCATGTTTTCCACGTTCATAGCATCTTCCATCATTTATATCATTATCATTATTCGTCCTTCCTTTTCTGAAGTTTGATTTACCTCTCCTTCTATTTCTGTTTTTCCTCATCATGCTTGTTACAACTTGAGAGAGCATGGCTATGTTTTCATCCTATTCTCCTCCTTCCTCTTCCTCTTCATTTTCAGGTTCAGCCACAGTTGCTTTGAATGCAACTTTTTCTTCTTTTTTGTTGAATCTTCCTGTCCAAATGAGTTTTCTCAAAGGCAATTAGATCATCTCTAAGTTCGTCATGGAACATTTTGTCAAGATCCTATCATTCTAGAACAATAACTTTGGGTTACCAAATCCTGGGAAGACTTCTTAGAATTTTTCTAACTTGTTCTCCGCTTTTTATTGGTCAACCAAATGACTTTAAATCTCCCAAGGATTTTGCTGAACCTGGAGAACATTTCTTCTACTGATTCTCCATCCTTCATTTGAAAAATTCATAGTCCCGAACTGGAAGATTGATTTTTATTTCTTTCACTTTGTTGGTTCCTTCATACGTGACCTCTAATTTATCCCATATTTCTTTAGCAGTTTCAAAACTTGATATCTTTTCATATTCTTCTCCACTGATAGCATTATACAGTAGATTTTTTGCTTTGGCATTCACTGTTTTGATGGCTAATTGCTCATCAGTGTAGTCATCTAAGTCAAGTGGATCAGTTGATACTGTGACTTGACCATTTTCATCTTTCTTTGGCGGAATTGGAAGATTTCCATTTTGGTCACGCGCCAAACTTTAATGTCATATGACATAGTGTATGTTTACATACTTACTTTCCAGTGAGAAACGTGTTACCCGTTGAAATATGGAGGTCGTACCTGAGAGGTTTCTTCTTGAAATAACGCTCCAATGACTGTGTTTGATCCCATGATCTTTTCCTCACTAGCTGTTAAGCAAAGCTTGTGAGTCTTGCACTGATACCAATTGAAAGTACAAGAGGGATGGTGAATTGTAGCCAATTAAAATCTTGGTTGACTAAGTGTAAGTTTAGTCGATCAGGTTTTGCACAGTAAACAATTTCATTAGGAATGAACTAAAAAAACGGAAAGGTAAAGAAGGCACAACAGTTTTTATACTGGTTCAGTACCGGTGTGGTACCTACGTCCAGTTCTCTTGGGTCACAAGGGTTCGCTTAAATATTTGATAAATGGTTACAGTAGTGATGGTTTTAGTACATTCACCATCAATGATATTCAGCAACAGCGGTTCTTGTAAAGTTGACACAACTCTCTTTTTGTGTTCTAACTCTTCCTATCTTTTGTGACACTTGTAGACTCAACTATTCAATAGTTGTACTAAGAACTAGAAAGGCTTAGAAAACAGTTTGTGTAGTTGCATAAGTCACCTTCTTGAGATTGCTAGTCTTCTTATAGTAGAGTTTGAATAGCCGTTGCAGATTGATCTTTGATTGAGGCACAGAATCCTCTAAGAGATTTGATCCAAGGGGTGCCTCCGAATCCTGCACATGAGATGGGCTGGATTTGTTTATGTCCTTCCCCTTTCATATCTAAATTTCAGGGAGTGATTTGTGGCTTCGATTTTGTTAATCAATCTTCTGATTCTAATTTAGTCCTTGAGGTATGTCATGATATTCTCTAGTAGCTGTACTAGATATGTTTCCTTGTTGAGAGAGCCTCTATGTCCTTTGATTGACACTGAAGCGTCTGGAAAGATTTTGTTTCATTTTTGATGTCTTTGACTTCCTTTGATTTGGCATTGTGCATGTTGCTTTTGATCTCGTTTCCTTTCTGATGTCCTTACTAGAAGGACTTCCCTTGAAGTAGTGCTGCTTCCTGATTTCCTGCAATCAAATAGATATAATTAGATTTTCACTATTGTCATCGTTGAAACTTAGATGTAACAAAACAATCATGAAAACCAATAAAAATTTATTCCAACATCATAATTAATTAAATTATAACAATTCCCAACTCCTCTGGAAAATTCAACAAGGTCAGCCCTCGGGCCCACGTGCCCGGATTCTGAAAATGTTTGAAATAAACATTACTCACAACACCGCAAACTCAAATATATAATTTATTCCTAATTCCATTTCCAAAATAGTGTTTAAAATCCAAAATTATCAATTCTACGTTTTTCTCTTTAAATCCCAGAATTTTCATAATTTTCATGATAAATCCTTATGAAACTCATGAAATTAACTTGCAATAAGTGGGAATCACTTACCTCGTGATGGATGATGAAAATGGCACTCCAAAATCGCCCCAAATCCGAGCTCCATGCTCAAAATCATGAATGAAATACTTAAACCTCGAATAAATAGAGTCTGCCCATCACTCCTCGCATCTGTTAACCGAAATGCCGCACCTGCGGCGTTGTTTTTGCGACCGCACATCTGCTCCTGGAAAATCACTCAAGCACGATGCCTCGCACCTGCAGAAACATTCTCCGCTTTTGCTACATCACAGGTGCGAGCCTGCTCCGCTCCTGCACCTTCCCCCGCTTCTGCGCCCAACATTCTGCTTCTGCGCTTTTGCAGATGCGACCAAACTCCGCATCTGCAATCCCCTACTCCCAGCTCGCTGTTGCGCTTCTGTGCTTCAACTGCCACTTTAGCGGCTCCGTACCTGCACCCAAAATTTCGTAGGTGCGGTCGCACCAGGACTTGGCCAAAACCAGCATTTCCTCAAATCCAGATTTTGATCTGTTTTCAACCTGAATCACCCCCGAGGCCCCATCCTAACATACCAACACATCCCAAAATACGATAAAGACTTAGTCAAAGACTCGAATCATATTAAACAACATCAAAATTAGAATCGATGACCGAAACGTTTCTTTAAACTTTTAACTTTCAAATTTCGCCGAACGCGTCCGAATTACACTTAAACATCCCAGAATGATGCCAAATTTTTCGTGCAAGTTACAAATCACAATATGAAACTATTCTAAGGCTCGGAATCCCAAACGGACATCGATAACACCAAAATTCACTTCAAATCAAACTTAAGAAATTCTTAAAGTTTCAAAATGCCAACTTTTCATAATAAGCGCCGAAATGCTCCCGGACCACCCGATACTCAACCCGAACATATGCCTAGGTCCAAAATTATCGTACGAACCTATTGGAACCTTTAAGTTTCAATTCCGAGGACGTTTGCGCAAAAGTCAAATCCTTGGTCAACTCTTCCAACTTAAAGCTTCCGAATTAAGAATATTCCTTTCGAAACAACTCCGAACTTCCAAAAATTAAATTCCGACCACACGTACAAGTCATAATGCGTAAAATGAAGCTACTCAAAGCCCCAAACCGCCGGACAACGAGCTAGAGCTCAAAATGACCAGTCGGGTCTACACTTAAGACTATAATCCCGAGATAATTATATGGTTCATATGTCTTAGTTAGCCTCAATGGGAAGCATGAGCGGTAGAGGTAGGCCTAAGAAATCTTGGGGAGAGGTTATTAGACGAGACAAGCTGGAGCTGACCGAGGAAATGGCCCTACGTAGGAGTGTGTGGAGGACGAAGATTTGGTTGAAAGGCTAGTAGGTAGTCAAGCGTTTCTCTTTGTCTTACTCAGTTCGCTAGCATTAGTGTTAGTATGATATCCTTTTATTCATAGATTGTTATTACTACCTAGAGTTTAACTGTTCACTTGGATTCAGTCTTATTTTATCTTGTTGTTATTCCTATTTGTTGCCATTATCTTTTTTTCACTCGTTCTCCAGACGAGGGTCTATCGAAAACAGTCACTACTTAAAAAAAAGGAGAAAACCAACTGCCAAAACCAACTGATGTTGGTCTATAATTGGCAAAAATTGATCGAAAATCTACCGATTTGTGGTGGTCGGTAATCGTAAGGTCAGTAGAGCTAACTGACCGACTTTGGTCAGTATTTTTTTACCAATTTCGGTCGGTCAATTAAATTCCAAAAAAAAAAAATTATCGAAAAAATCGACCGAAGTCGGTCGGTATTTTAATTATGTAACTAGAAAATGCACCATCTGGGAATCGAACTGGGGTCTATACTATGGCAGGATACTATTCTACCACTAGACCGTTGGTACATTTTGTTTTAAGACTGTCTTTTATTTCATTTATACTCTTTAATTGCATTTTCGAGCGAAAATAACCAACCGATGTCGGTTGGTTTTATTAAAAAATAAAATTACCGACTGAATTCGATCGATATTTTAAAATGACAAAGCTCGAATTAACTGACCGATTTTGGTCGAACTTTTTAATATTAATTTTAATTTATTTTAAATGAATAACCGACCAAAGTTGGTCGGTTTCTTGAAAAATAAATTTTGCGGGATGCAAAAATAAATTCCTGCATTTTTGCGCTAAAGAAAACCGACCAAAGTTGGTCGGTTTCGTAAATAAAATTTTAAAAATAAAATATTTTGAAAAATCGACCGACTTCGATCTGTTTTTCGGCCAGTTTTTTGACCGACCGATTTCGGTCGGTCAACCATGGTCGGTTTTTGCCAAATTTTTAATAGTGAATCTCTCTACCTTTCCAGGATAAAGGTAAAATTGCGTACATCTTATTCTTCTCAGATCCCACTTGTAAAAAATTATTGAACCTATTATTGTTGTTGTATATATTTTAGTTACTTATTTGTCAGTAGTTCTGTGCTCTCTTTTATGTCTGTTTTTCGTTTTTGTCTAAAGATTCGTGACAAGGATATAACTAGATGTACTAAGAGCTTATTGAATTGTAGGATATATAATGTGTTAAACTGTAGTACAATAGTTTTCCTCCCCTTCTCTGTTTTCATTAAGATCTTTTCTTTCTTTTTTTCTTCTTTTTTTTTGTTACTTATAATTCAGATTCTTAATTTAATTTAATTTTATGTACTCACATTTAACTTTAATACCAGCCCCTCGGATGGCCGGCTTTCTTGTTAAAGTGTTTGTATGGTTCTTGGAAATACCAATCTTTGGATCCATTATGCTCTACTTTTTGAAGAGCAATAACCTAATTCACAAGGTATGGTCATTTTACCTGATTCTTCGCCTTTAATTGGGCGACACTGTTCTACTTGTATATTAAATTTAAATGATCAAAAGAAAAACTTGAATGAAATTTGAAAGAATCTAAAAGTATAATGAAAAAATTAGATCGAGTAAAATTATTTTAGTTTTAAAGTATCAGACAGTTAGCACTTTAAATGGTCACAAAGTTTTCCCAAGCCCAATTGTATCACACACAGGGGCGGATGCAAATGGATCGAAGCAGTATCATCACACCCTTTCGTCGGGAAAAAAACGTAATAGTATATAAAAACGTAGTAATATATAGTAACACATCGCTTTCTAGCAAAGCATATTATTTTTTTCGACTGGCCAAGTTCATATTTGAATTTGTAAAGCTTGTAAGTTCAAGGCGAAACTTAGACATTTTATTTTTTTAATATCTTTTGAGCGAGCATTTTATTAAAAATTTGAGGCTAAGAAAAATTAAACCTATACCTCCCTTTGCAATAATATTCGACTAAACCATTGGGTCAAGACTTTCAACTTGTAGGTAAATGATATTAAATAATACTTATTAATTTTTTTATTTATATACGACACCGCTTACAAAATTTTTTATATACGTAGCACTCCTCCCTCCCTCCCCCCATCCCCCCCCNATATAATACACTATACTCTCTCTCTCTCTCTCTCTCTCTCTTTCTATATATATATATATATATATATATATATATATATATATACATCTTCAAATTTTGCTTTAAAAATCAAACTCTCCCTTCAACTTTGAACAATAGACATTCTTCCCCTACATGTCAATCGACTTTCAAAATGCCTATTTCACCGATACAACCTTTGTCTTTTTCTTTTTACTTCTGTAGATATTTTTTTATTTTTCTTTTTATCTATGTAACAGACTCACCTATAAAAAAAATTATTGTTCTTGAGACAAAAAATATTATTTTGAGATAAAGAAATAGTAATTATGTATATAAGTTATTAACGTTCTATATTAAAATAACTTAGCAGAATTTAAAAAATTATATATTAATAGCAATCAAGCCCTTATATCTACTTAGACAGTGCAAAACAAAAGAGAGTGGAATTTTATAAATATATCCCAATGCAGATAATGCAAAAAATAATTAAGAAAAATGAAGGTAGATTTTATCACATGTTCCTAAAGAATATCTATTTTATATTTGAGATAACTTTTAATTAAAATACAGAAAATATTCCACTACTAACAGCCATAAACTCGTTTATCTATATAATCGATATAGAATAAAAAAGAAGTGGATCTTTAATATAAACGCACTCACACACGCACGTAATACGTATATATACATACATACATACATACATATATATACATACATACATACACACATACATACATATATATATATATATGTATGTATACACACATACATACACACACATATATATATATGTATATATATATATACACACACACATACACACACATATATATACATACATACACACACACACATACATACATACATATATATATATATATATACATATACATACATATACATATACTTTCAAGGTTTTGTACCTCTCAAGCACAAAGAAGAAGAATGAATAAAAGCACCCCGCTAAAGTTTTTCAAAAAACTAGCGAAATTCAAAACTCACGTTAGAAGAATGTAAGATGAAAAGAAACTTCACTCACATGTTCTTCAATCCCATAAGATTGCAAGAAGCGTTGAATAAAGGAAGAACAATGAATTAAAAAGTAAATCACGTTTTTTTAAGAACTTAGAAAAACTAATCACCATTGTTTATTTTCAGCATATTGAGCCCTTTATATTGGCCTTACAATGAGTAAAGTTGATAAGGTTAAGGAAAACTAATCCTAACTAAACTAGAATAAGAATAAGGCTAAGAAAATTTATCTTAACTAAAATAGAAAAAAGGAACTCTAGTAGGAATAGACTACCAACTAACAATTCTAGTTTGACTAGAGCTATAAATATAATCCTACTAAAACAAGAATTAAGAAATCCTAATCTCTAAGGAAAAGAAATCTCAATCTTGAAAGAAAAGAAATCCTAATCTTAAATGGATTCTCGGACTTCTTCAATTTCTTGTGCTTCTTGGGCCTCAATTGGACTAAGGCTAAGTAGTATAAGCATTTTAAATTCGTGTCCCAATTCTCCAAATCCAATGGCATATTCATGAGCCCAATAAGCCTCCATTGTTGTATAAAATATGGCCTCCACTGCTTCTCTAATATCAAGATTTGAGCTTGTATGTTCATTATACATACATACATACATATAATATCAATTAGTTGATTAAATATTAAATTAAAGTATAAAGTAAAAACTTCGGTGTACAAAGAAGATCACACCGTATATAAAGTAACCATATATACATACTTACTTATTTACACTTACTTACTTTCTTACTTAATGCACATAATATAAAATAACAGTCATAAAAAAAATAGCATTAGATTTTTATTATAAATTCATAAAAAAAGATTATTGTACTTATAATGTTAATGAACATGAATAAAAGTATGTAATAAAATATAAAATTGTTTATATCATAGATAAATAACTAGATTAAAAAATAAAATATGTATATAATACAAAAAGTTATTACATAAATGGAGGATTGAGAATGAGGAAGGCAAAACATTATATAGGATAAGAAAGGGGGAGAATGTATATTATTCAAAGTTGAGGGGGAGTTTGATTTAAAAGCAAAGTTGGAGGTGTAAATAATTTTTTATATTTAACTGATACATCTAGAGTCTAGGACTAACTGATACAATATATAGG
>MCJB01030868.1:76569-97368 GCA_002018475.1 Nicotiana obtusifolia
GGGAGGTGATTTGTGTGGTGCATGATTTTCGCGTGCACTAGATTATTGAAGGACCTGGTTCTTCTATGCGTTCCTTATACAGTTGCGGGATAAATAACGCAGAAAATAAATAACATAAGAATTTTTACGTGGAAAACACCCGGCTCAAAAGGTAAAAAAACCACGACCTAATACTCAATAGGATTTTCCCCAACACTTTACTAATCACTGAGCCAAAACAGCATTTACAAAACTCTTTGTAAACCTAAGGATTAACTCTAATCCCGTTGTAGCAAACAGCCTCTAACTGTTGCGACAACTTCAAGTTAACTCTAACTTGAATACTCAGAGTACCTAATACAATTGCCTCTGGATAAAGCTAAAAGGTACAATTTGAAAAACCACCTACTATAGTGAAACTAGAATAAAAGACAGACGCTTGGAACTGGTTCTTCTATTTGGCTCATGTAGCTTCAGGTGCGCACACTTGAATCAAACATGAATTTCTTGCAAAATTCCCTTTCTATTTTGCTCTCAACTCACGTTTAACTTTAGCGTTTGTGCGTACCTGTAGAATGAGAACTTCCTGCAATTTATAGATTTAGTAGAATAAGAAATAACTAGAGTTCTAATGTTACTCATCCTTGGTGGAAGAGTTCTAGTTATCTTCAACTTCTAACTCCTTCCTTATCTTGGATGAAGTTCTCTTCGAGTAAGGAGTCCTTCTCCGTATCATTTATGCTACCTTTTCGATCAGGAAATATCATATATAACAGGTTAAGTTTATCTCCCTCACGTGCATCCCTTATGCTCGAATTTTGCCCGCGTCTGTATACACTGTGGATGGACCTAGTTCATGCTTGAGTTCCTTTGTCAATCATCAAAACAAACTTCACTTGGGCCAACAAATTCCCCCTTTTTGATGATGGCAAACTTTGTGCTTTTCATAAGCATCGGCCCTTAGCTCAACATAAATTACTCATGACCACTAGGGATACTTCAAATTCAATCCTGGAGTCAAGCATCATTTATCAATCTAATGATATTAGCCATCTAAGAAGCATCAACAAATAGTTAGAGCAAAAAACAGTTGATTATCATTGATACTTAGTCATCCACAAACATAAAGAGAAATAAAAACACTAGATCATGAGCAAAAGAAACAACAACAAAAATCCTATCCGGGTCACTGGTTGGTCTAACTAGGCTAGGAAGTTTTAAGGCTGGGAAGGACCAGGTTCTTGGTTCTTGGCTTGAAGCAGTTTCAGCATATTCTAAAGAATGCCATAATTCTTCTCCTTCTCTCTTGCAAGCTCAGTTCTGAAAGCATCTCTCTCAGCTTTTACTTCTGCCAACCTTTTCTTCATCCTTTCAATTTCAACATCCTTAAGCCCACTCTCTTGCACCAAAGCTCGCACTTTGCTGTTCACTGATACCTTTTTGGATGAACCAGGTTCTTTAGGAGTGGTTTGGACTTCATAGTCACAAGAAGTTAGAGTGTTTGCCCCAAAATGATCCTTGCTTGTACCAACTTTCCATTTCTTGATGAGTACCTTGAAGTGTGCAAGTACAGTCGTGAGAATAAAGCCATAGATTATGGCGTGAGTTTTGGTGCCATTTAGAACCCTATCAAGAAGATGGATAATGAAACCAGGCCAATTGATTTGCCTCCTACTGTCCAAACATTCCATAAGGACCAGGTCCATGAATGTCGCAATGTGCCTCCTTTCCTGTCTAGGCAGCACAACTTTATTCACAAACTCGAACAGCACTTTATGGGATAGCTTAGCCTTGGGCTCAAGCGCTTCATTATTATCACCACACTTTCTTGTAATAGCAAGGGCAGTAGGGAGATTCTCTAGACTTGGCCATTTCAGCTTTTTATAATCATTGTACCCTTCAGTAGGTACACCCAAGATCTCTCCCAGTTCTTTAGCATCAAAGCTCACTGTCACCCCCCTTTACCACACTGGTGACCCTACCATCTTTGATCTCATAATTTGCCATGAACTCCATAATCTCAGTTCTGGCCAACGTTCCATCCATCTGAAGGACCATGTCCTTCCATCCTTGCAATTGTAACTTCTCCAGCAACATTACCATACCTTCCTCCTGCAAGTCCCTGAGGAGTCTATTTTAAGATGGTTCTCTTTCCAAACTTAACCATCTTGTCCTTCTCAGCATCAGATTTTTCTTCTTCTTCCTCTTCTTCTCCAGTCCATTCCTCTTCCTCCACTATTTTCACTTTTCTTGGTTTCAATGCAGACCTGGTTCTTTTTGTCAAAGTAGATGGCTCTACAGACTTAGTTTTTCAAACAGACTTCTTTGTGGAAGTCTTGGCTTTCTTTGCCTTTGGAGTCACAACCTCCATTTCTCCTACCTCTTCTTCATCCCGAAGGACCAGGTCCATCTCATCAATTTCAACAGCCTCAACAGGCTTAACTACCTTCTTTTTTCCTTTAGCAGCAACTTTTCTCTTACTTTCTTCTAAGGCCTTTTCCAATTCAGCCTCACTTTGCCTTTTTTGACTCCTTGTAGCTCTTCCTCTTGTAGGATAGAATCTCTACAAGGATAGAAGAGGCAGTCTTTCTCTTCTTGTTTGCCCTAGCAGTACCAGAAACTTTGACTCCTGCACTCCTTTTCTTTTGGGATAGTAACTGTCAGTCACCCTTTTCAGTAGGTCTGCGAGGGTTTCCTGCTCAGATGGAACAGGTTCTTGAACATCCTTCCCTAATCAAACCAACCCCTGAGCAGCTTCTCTAGACCCACTTCCCCCTTTTCCTTTTACACTATCTTCTTCTCCTGCATATTCCTCACTCCACACTACCATTTTTCCTGTTTCTTCAGTCAGACTAGCAGGAGTGGGTGAACCTTTAGCCACTCCTTTCCCCATACCCCTCACAACACCTTGAATACCCTCACTCTCTTTTTCTTTTCTCTTTTCATCTTTACCACCTATTTTCCCAGTCTCAGTCGTCTCAACCCCAACCACAGTTCCACCAGAATGAATCTATTTTCTAAATTTTCAGAGACCTCAGAGATGATTTCAGTAGTAATATTTGGACCAGAAGTTACCTGTTCTGTATCAGAAGAAACAGTTTCTTCCCCCTCAATAGCAGATTTGAATGATTCATCAGATTTCTGGGTTTCTTCCTCTCGACTTGCTTTCAATTTTTCATTAATTGTCTTGATTTGTTCTCTTCTGACAACAACCTTGCGAGCAAGCATCTTGACTCTGCTTTTCTTAAAGGTGGGAATAGTTGAAGGTGTGATAGATGGTGCGGGTGTGATATCCATGGGTGGTGATGAGGGATTCTCAGAAGGGTTAGCCATTTCTGTGCTTGGATAAAAAAATGAGTTTGAGTGTTTTTGGAAGATGAAAGAAGATGGAGAGAATTGTGACGGCTTGAGAATTAGAAGTGAAGAAACACTAAGGCCTAATCAATTTAAGAAGGGGGTGTTTAATTGGGTAACGTCATCCTTTTTCAGAAGTCTAATCAAACTGAATGCAGTTTGAAAAGACGTTAAAGAGTGTCTTAGAATCTAGACACTTATTACGTTTTAGACTCTTGTTTGAATGAAATCAGTTCATTTCGTAATTGATAAGGTCGAATTTAGGATATTGAGAATTTCCTGTTGATCATAGTCCAACTATAATTTTTTTCAAAATATGCAAAGTGGAGAATATGTACCAAGTAATCTTGATGAACTAGGTTATTCATTGAGAAATCTTTTGTGTAAGTTTGATTTTTTCAAGAAAATAGAGATAATATCATTAGAGATTTAATGAGTCATTTTAGCACATGGCACAAGAGTATACTGATGAAAGTATGAGACTGAGCAAAATCTAATCTAATTATTTACAAAAATTCACAATTTCTCTAACTAATTTTTGAGTTAGAACCGGTTCCTTTTAGGTGATCTTAATCATCCCTAATTCTAACATGTTCCTTTCAAAGTGATCTCTACTTAGAGCTTTTGTGAAGATGTAAGCTAATTGCTTGTCAGTAGCACAAAATTCCACACTGATCATACCTTTTTCATAGTTGTCTCTCAAAAAGTGATGCCTAACATATATGTGCTTTGTTCTTTTGTGATGAACCGAGTTCTTTGTCACACTAATCGTACTAGTGTTGTCACGAAAGATGGGCATACAACCTACATCAATTCTAAAATCCATTAATTACTGTTTGATCTACAAAAATTGAGCACAACATGAGGCTGCAACAACATACTCAGCTCTAGCAGTAGATAAAGCCACAAAATTTTTCTTTATGGTGGCCCAAGACACAAGACATGAGCCAAGAAAGTGTGCCATACCTGAGGTGCTTTTTCTATCCACAAGAAAACCTGCATAATCAGCATCAACATATCCTACTAAGTTGAAATTACTACCTTTTGGTTACCATAGACAAAGATCAGTGATGCCTTTTAGGTATCTCAGGATCCTTTTGACAACAGTCAAGTGAGACTCCTTTGGACTTACCTGAAATCTAGCACAAAGGCCTACACTAAAAACAATACCGGAGATACAACAAAGAGCCAATCATTCCCCTATACAACTTTTGATCAACAGATGAACCAGGTTCATCTACATCCAATTTTGTGGCAGTTGCTATAGGAGTGTCAATTTCTTTGGAATCTTCTATTTTAAACCTTTTAAGCAACTCTTTCACATACTTCTGCTGATGGATCGTAGTTCCATGTGAATTTTGTTTAATTTGTAAGTCTAAAAAGAAATTAAGCTCACCAATCATACTCATTTCAAATTCACTCCCCATTAGTTTAGCAAATTCTTTACTTAACTTATCAGTAGTTGCTCCAAAGATTATATCATCAACATATATCTGAACTGCCAAGAGATCTTTACCTTTTTCTTTCAAGAATAAATTATTGTCAATTTTACCTTTCTTGTAGCCATGCTCAAGCAAAAATTTTGATAATCTTTCATACCATGCGCTTGGAGCCTGCTTAAGCCCCAAAGTGCCTTGTCAAGCTTGTACACATGATTAGGACATTCCTTGATTTCAAAGCTCGAGGTTGCTTGACAAACACTTCTTCCTTTAGGTAGCCATTGAGGAAGGCACTCTTGACATCCATCTGATGGAGAGTGAATTCCATATAAGCAGCAAAGTCTATAAGGAGTCGAATTGCTTCCAATCTTGCAACTGGAGCAAAAGTCTCATCATAGTCTATGCCCTCCTCTTGACTATATCCTTGAACCACCAATCTTGCCTTGTTCTTTGTAACTGTTCCATCTTCATCAACATTTTTAGGTTCAATCAGAGATAAAAAAGCATTAAAAGCGCAAAGATTCTTCAAAGAAGATCTTCTTTTGATTCCAGAGGTTGGATCAGTGATAATGTTCTCAATGGGATGAGAACTTTGATACTTGTAAGGTTTCACAACCAACTAGTTTCCCCTAGATGTTTCTTCAATGTTTTGTTACTGAGGGACAGGTTCATGGACAGGTTTCGTTGAGGTTTGAGAATCACTTCCTCTTTGTTCAGTTCCCCTAATCAAGTTGCCTTGGGTGGAAGGACCTGTTCCTACTTCTGGTGCAGCTTTAGTCTGGGCTGTAGTTTCATTTGAGTTTCTTACCATCCTAATTGCTTCATCATCATGCTCCTGCCTCTCAGAAAGAATGTTAGATACATCAAAAATCATATGTACACTTTCTTCTACACACATAGTTCTTTTGTTATAAATCTTATTAGCTTTACTATGTGAAGAATATCCCAAGAATAGTCCCTCATCACTTTTGGGATCAAACTTACCTAGGGAATCTTGACCATTATTATGCACAAAACACTTGCATCCAAATGCCTTAAGATGGGATATGTTTGGTTTTCTCCCTTTAAGTAACTCATAGGGAGTCTTCTCTACAAGAGGTCTGGTCATGCACCTATTTATGATGTAACATGCAGTGTTCACAGCTTCTACCTAGAAACTATGGGGCAGTTTACTAGAAAAAAGAATAGTCCTAGCCATGTCTTCAAGTGTCCTATTCTTTCTTTCAACTACTCTATTTTGTTGTGGAGTCCTAGGAGCAGAAAAATTATGATCTATGCCATGCTCATCACAAAATTCAGCAAATTTAACATTCTCAAATTTAGTATCATGATCAGACCTAATTGATACAAGTTGATTACCTAGTTGTTTCTGAGTTTTTCTAACAAAAGAAATGAACATGTCAAATGCTTCATATTTAGATATTAAAAATAGAGTCTAAGTAAATCTAGAGTAAACATCAACAAGCACCATCACATATCCCTTACCACATTTGCTTAATTTTCTCATTGGTCCACAAAGATCGATATGGACAAGTTCCATCGTCTTGGTGGTGCTTACCACTTTCTTGCTTTTAAAAGAAGATCTTAACTACTTCCGCCTTGCACAAGCCTCACAAACTTTATCTTCCTTGAACTTAATGTTAGGAAGTCCTATCACCAAATCCTTGGAGAATGGTTTGTTTAGTTGACTTAGACTAGCATGTCCAAGTCTCTTGTGCCAAATGAGGGGTCATTATCCAACACACTTAAGTAAGTGAGTTCATTTACTGAAAGTGTGGACAGATCTACAACATATATGTAGTTTACTCTTATTTCCTGCAAAACTATCTTGTCAATGGTAAGATTAATCACAAAGCATTTAGTAGATGTGAATAATACCATGTTAACTTTATCACACAGTTATGATACACTTATTAAACTGTACTTCAGTCCATCTATCAAGTAGACGTTTTCAGTGGAGTGAGAATCAATCTTACCTACCTTTCCAACCCCAATGATCTCACCTTTCTTCTCATTTTCAAAGGAGACATTACCTCCTTTAAGGTCCTCAAGTGAAAGGAACTGATTCTTGTTTTCTGTCATGTGCTTTGAGTCGCCACGATCCATGTACCATATTTAGCTGCTCCCTTCACTTGGACCTGCAAAAGAAAATCAGGGATTAGTCTTAGGAACCCAAACTAGTTTGGGTCCCTTTCTTTAGGAAAAAGGGTGAATCAAATACCTTTTAGCCCAACTTGGTGGCCTATTCTTCCCTTGAACAAATTCTTTGTTCTTTTGACTTGCCTTTTCTTTTGTAGTGCATTCCCTTTTATAATGACCTGTTTTACCACAGTGTGTGAAAATCTTGTTCTCAGAAAGCGTGAGGTACTTGCTTTTGGGATCCCATTGAGATGCCAGATTCCCAAAGCCAAGTCCTCTTCTATTGCTACTATGGTGTTCCTATAGCCATGAAAGTGCATCGGAGGACCTATCTCATTTACTAGTTCTGTCTAGCTCATGCTTGACCTTGCTTAGATCCTCCGTTATGATTCTGACCTGCTCATCCCTTTTATACAAATCATCTTTCATTTTTCCTACATTTTCTTCTAGAGTAAGTTGTGTGTGATCAGCTGTCTTTTTACCAGTACCTAATTTCAGTTTTAGATTTTTAGGTATAAGTTCTAGAATAGTTGAATCCAGTGCATGGACCTAGTTCTTCAACACAGTATTTTCACTTACAGTCTCACTAACCCTAGGTTTCTGATTTTTGCACTTAGCCTTCAAATCACACATTCTTCAGACAATTGTTCTTTTTCATTGTTTATTCCTCAGATTCATCAATTAGTTCTAGAAGTAACTCATATAACCTTTCTGTAGACAATAATTTAATCTTGTCTTTGAGATGAATTACACTTACCTTAGTTTCTTCATCAGATTCTCCAATGGCTATAAGTGCTTGTTCATCCCCATCATCATCATCTGAGCTTTATTCCCAAGCAGTGACCATAGCCTTGGTTGCTCCTTTGCTTTTCTTGGATTGAACCTGTTCCTTCGTTCAGCTCTTTCCTTCTTCCATTCAATTTCCCATTGAGGACAATTCTTGATGTGGTGATCAGTCTTACCACACTTGTAACATCCATCATTGGTTTGCTTCACAAGAATTTTTGACTTACTATAGCTTCCATTTCTTGAAGGACCCTTTCTTCTCCTCAGATATTTCTTGAAGACCTTGGTGATCATAGCCATTTCGTCATCTTCTAGATCAGAACCTTCAGTGATTCTGAGTGCAGGCTCCTTTCCTTTTTAGGTATATCCATTTTCATGGTTTGTCTCCTAAGTTTGTAGGCAGTAAGATTTCCAACTAATTCATCCAGTGGGAGAGTGGCAATATTCTTTGATTCCTGAATGGCAGTAATTTTGCTCTCCCAAGTAATAGGCAGAACCCTTGTCAATATCTTCTCGACTCTATCTTCTTCAGGAATAATCCTTCCAAGAGACTTTAGTTCATTTGTCAATATAGTGAACTCTGTTTACATCTCTTGAATGGTTTCTTCTTCCTTCATAGTAAAGTTTGCATATTGAGAATACAGTAGAGTTCCTCTAGATCTCTTTACCTGAGGTGTTCCTCATGAGCCACTTGCAAGTGTTCCAGATTTCTTTAGCAGTGGTACAGCTTTAGATTCTGCTATACTCATCTGGATCAGGTCCACAAACAAGTCATTTCTTGGTTTTAGCATTCTTCTACCATTTCTTCAAGTCCTCGGCAATGCAATCCGTTCTTGCCTTTGGCACCTCTACTCCTTCAGCATTTATCTTTAGGGTAGCTAGTGGACCATCGGTGACAATTCTCATAGCTCATAGTCCTCTCCTATAACGTGATCTCTCATCATGTTTTTCCACCAAGAGCAGTACTGGCCATTAAAGAGTGGTGACCTAGCAGTGGATTGCCCATTCCAGTTTCCAGATGGTGCACTTATGTTGGTCTTCTCCTAAGGTGTTAGCCACTTCAAGGATAACCCGCTCTGAAGGACCCGATTCTTCAATGTGTTCCTTATACTACAGTTGCGGAAATAGTAAATGCTGATAGTAAATAGCACAAGTATTTTTACGTGGAAAACACCCGGCTCAAAAGGTGAAGAAAACCACGACCTACTACCCAGTAGGATTTTTTCCAACACTTCACTAAATCACTGAGCCAAAACAGCATTTACAAAACTCTTTGTAAACCTAAGGATTAACTCTAATCCCGTTGTGGCAACCAGCCTCTAACTGTTGCGACAACTTCAAGATAACTCTAACTTGAATACTCAGAGTACCTAATACAATTGCCTCTAGATAAAGCTAAAAGGTACAATTTAAAAATCACCTACTACAATGAAACTAGAATGAAAAAACAGACACTTGAAATTGGTTCTTCTATCTGGTTCATGAAGCTTCAGGATCGCACTCTTAAATCTCACAGGAATTGCTTGCAAAATGCCTTGCTATTTTGCTCTCAACTCACGTTTAACTTCAGCGTTTGTGCATACCTATAGAATGAGAACATCCTGCAATATATAGAGTCAGTAGAATAAGAAATAACTAGAGTTCTCATGCTACTCTTACTTGGTGGACGAGTGCTAGTTATCTTCAACTTCTAACTCCTCCCTTATCTTAGATAAAGTTCTCTTCGAGTAAGGAGTGCTTCTCCTTATCATTTATGCAACCTTTTCGATCAGGAGATATCAAATATAATAGGTTAAGCTTATCTCCCTTACCTGAGTCCCTTATGCTCGAATTCTCCCCGTGTCTGTGTACACTAGGGATGGACCTGGTTCATGCTTGAGTTCCTTTGCCAATCATCAAAACAAGCTTCACTTGGGCCAAGTGTTAAGGGAAATAATATAAGTAGAAGATAATACTCCCGTTTAGTGCAAGGGATAAGAATAATAATCCCGAGATAGAATTTGAGATTGGATTTATCCCATGTTTGGTTATATCTATTAGCTATTCTTGGGATAAATGTTATACTAAAATGGTGGGATTAGCTATTCCATATAAAAGGTGGATAGCTAATCCCATGTGATATCTACCCCTATATGGATAAACTCTATATTACAGAATATATAACTTCGATCTTAGGGTTCAATATCTAGTCCCAGAGCTTCGTACTAATTCTGCAATGCTTCCATAAAGAAAATAGTTTTGTATGTATTAACACATTAGTTATTTTACATGTCACATTAATTTCTCATTATAATAACTTAGTTTCTAGTTGTTCTTACAGTGCCCATATTCTGGAGAGTGCCCTTTCTTATACCGTCTAAGAATTTCCTTAAGTTAATTTTTTGGTAGTTTCCTAATTCTGTTTTTTTAAGCCAATAGAAATGGCTTACTTTTGTATCAAGAAATTAAAGGAAACAATTAAAAATGAAAATATCTCAGGTTTTGTTATTTTCATACCCTGTCTCTATATATAGCATGGTGTTGGATTAAACTCTCTTTGTGCTTGCGATTGTGCAGTAGGATTAAACTTAGTTGTCTTCTGCTGTTTGCGGCATTCGTTTTTTGGTAGTGATAAATGGACCTTGGCCTAACTCAATCCCAAAAGTTAGCTTATGAGATGAGGGTTGCTCAAGACCATATAAGGAGACCAAAGACCTCAAATCCCACCAATGCGGGACAACTCAACACACCCCTCACGTCCATGCCTGCACTCTGGAGCGTGGACAACATAAATAGGGGTCCAACATCGATAACAATAATTGGGATGGGCCTGGCTCTGATACCATGAAAAATGGACCTTGGGCCTAACTCAATCCCAAAAGTTAGCTTATGAAACGAGGACAAAGGTAGGTACGTTCATATTCTGCTTTATTTTTCTTCGCTTTCCTTCCATTGAAACAGAAGAAGAAGATACAGTGAGGGGGGCTAGGCCTAACCTCAGAAGTAATACATCGTTGGTGATTTCAATCACCCAAAAATTCAGTAGGAGGTATGTACTAAGTATCCTCCCTACTGAAGTGCAATATGTACATATTCAACTAATTGTCATATTTTATTCTAATACTTGGCATTTGGCATTTATTCTTTTGGTAGTTGCTGGTATGTGTGACAGATCAAGCTTCTGCCATATTGTTGTTGTTGCTGTCACAGGAAACAGGCATAGAAAAAGCCATGATACAATCACCATTACCATCTCTTATTATGCCAGCTTCCCCAATCTCCTTTATCATTTAAAGGAAGATGCCATTGAACTTATTTCCAACTTTGCATAGGTCTTAGCTTTTCAACCCTACTGCATAGGATAGGCCATTGTAATGAGAAATCTCCATTCCAAATGAAAATCATGTTCAGAAGCAGCCTATGCTAGGAGATGAAAATCATGTTCACCATTTTGTCCCTGTAAATTGTTCAGAAGAAGGATTTTATGCTAATTATAATATATCTGAGGATGATCAGTTTCAGTTGCAACAACAGCAAGAAATTCGAAAATGCCAAGGCTAGTACTGTTCCATCAGCGGAGGAGACACTGAATGAATTGAGCAATGATCAGTACAATTTATTACTAAGTTTGCCACCAACTTCAGAATCAAATACTAAACATGACTGCACCAACAGAAGTAAATCTTACTACAGTCATGGATACCAATTCATTGTTCTCAGCTTGCTAGCAATCTTCACATTATCTTTACCCCTAGCATGTATCGTAAATTGCAATGATTGAAGAACTAATGTGGACTTGTGATCAGTGTTTCAAAAGACGTTTTCGGGACGAGCCCTGGGGCGAGGCGCACCAAAAACGCCCCGAGGCGATGGTGTGGGGCGAAAGTCTCAAGAGGCGTACGCTCAGGCGTTCAGGACATACACCCAGGCGTTTGAGGCGCGTTTTTTTGGTGATGCGTAAGCCCCAATAATTTTTTCAAATCAAAACAAAATTTGTTGAATAAGTCCTTCATTTAATACCTAAATTCTCAAAAGTTAGCTCGGTAATTACTCAAAAATTTTAAAAAGGAACTAAAATATATTAAATTTAAAAGTCAAGACATTTTTTATTGATTTCATGATCTTTCCCAATCCTTTATCTTGTTCGTTAGCCTGCTAATATCTCATAAAAGCAACGAATATTCAAAGTTTTTACAAATACAAAAAGAACTTCATTCTCCTTCATAGCAGCAAGTTCAAAGTTCAAATTACAGGTTAGTCATCCTTTTTGTCCTCCATGTAGAAAACTCTATTCCTTTCGACTCAAGTTAGTTGTACTTCTAAGTAGCGTATAATAGATTGTTTTGACTAGTTTTTTGTGGGGATGGAGAATATATTTTTCACATATTTATAGTTTTCTTCCATTTTTATGCAATTTTACTTATTTATAAACATTTACTGTAATTATATTATTTTATAAAATATTAAAAATTAAATACCTATAGGGCTTACGCCCCATGCCTCGGGGCTTACGCCTCGCTGAGGCATATGTAAACGCCTCGCCTTACGCCCACGCCTTTAAAACACCGTTTGTAATCGTAAATTGCAAAATAGAGCATTATGAGTAACTTTCAATTTGTAATATTTTTTATAAGTGAATAAAAAGACATTCAAAAATTCTTTCTTCAATGTTAGGAACCAGTCCAGCGGCTCCTTAGCTCAGTCTAGTATAACATTCAAATCCTAAGTTTCTCTACTTATAATCTTATACTGTAAGAACTAGAGAAATAAGCTACAAATAAACACCAGTTACCAACAATTAGCCACTAAGTCATATTACTAAAAATAACCAGAAAAAGTTACAAAATGATATACAACAGTCCTAGGTTTTTTTTTTTTTCTTTTCAGTGGGTATGATTGAAATTCGTTAAAATACTTAGATGAGACAATTCACAAAATTTATGGAAGTTTAAAGGTGATTTGGACTGATTTAGAGTTAAAAATCATTATCAATAATATACAACATTCAAAAATCTTAGAAAAAGAATTTTTTTCAGTGGATAAGACTGGAATTCCTTGAAAGCACATAGTGAGGCCATATATAAAATTTGAGTAAAATTGGAGCTGATTTGAACTAGTTTGGAATCAAATTCATAGTTAAAATCGAGGTTAAAAAATTCTCTGTGACACATGTATTTCATATATTTCTCACACGCGTGTATACATGGATATGCAGAGGATACACATCTGATACATATGGGATACACTAGGATATAATCTTCTACTTCGAATTTTCAATTAAAACCACCTCAAAAGTCTATCAAATTATCTCAAAATTGATATTAAACTCCTTAAAATATACTCAATCTATTCCAACAACACCCGCTCGAATAAATTTCAATTTTGGAAACATAAATTTTCAAATTCAAGTTAAAGCGAGCTTCAGTGGCTTT
Source organism: Nicotiana obtusifolia (assembly GCA_002018475.1). Taxonomy (NCBI): domain Eukaryota; kingdom Viridiplantae; phylum Streptophyta; class Magnoliopsida; order Solanales; family Solanaceae; genus Nicotiana; species Nicotiana obtusifolia. The sequence goes on from MCJB01030868.1 coordinate 89,678, forward strand.
CAATGGAGTTTCAGCTCTATCTTCTTTTTCAATTTTCAAATTATTTTGCCAAGCTACTGTGTTAATATACTCGTATTTATGATTTTCATTTATCACTTTTTTGTACTTGGGTTTCTATCATTAACTTGCAAGTTTCTTCATCTCTCTTTTCCGGCATTGGTTTATGCAAAAATTTGTAATATTTTTGTGATAAACACTTGTCCAGACTTGATTCTGGACAATAACTATCTTTATTCTTAATCATTACATCATCATAAGTCTAACCCATCATATCTATTTAGGTATACTTGGTCGCCAAGTTTGGATGACCAAGTGTATACACCATCATTATCAGGAGGTAAGGTTTATGCCCCCTCCATTTCTGTATCCTTTGTTATATATATAAAAACTAACACTAGACATACTGCCCAATGGACTACCAAAAAAAATGAAAGTAAGTTGTGGGTTTCTAGAAAGAAATTGGAAAAAAACTGCTAAAAAATTAAGGGGGCCAATTGGCTACGTGAGGGAGATTAGACTAAAGTTTTAAGGGAGATACATACAAGTAGCCAATTGGACTAATATTGGTACATTTTATGACTTGGCTAATATTGATAGCATTTTTGAAGGCCAAACTGGGAAGTTTTCTCTAATATATAATGGGATGAGAAACGATATTCAGATTTTCTTTAGGAAATAATACAAAAAAATAAGAAAGACATGAACCACTTGAAATTTTAAACGGAAAATGATATACTCAAATAATTGATTTTTCATGACTGAATAATTGAAAGTGTACATTACAGACTATTTACAACCAGAATAATCACCTTCCTATACTTCATACACATTTCTTCAACCTTCCAAAGAAACAAAAGAAGAAAAAACCAACATAATTGCAAAAACTGGGGACCATTCATCCCCTACCATGAAGGGGAGTTCAGACAAACAACAATAGGTGGGAAAAATCAAAGTCAAAAAGTGTAAAAAGAATGTTGAAAAGCCAAAAGATGAGCTTTTTACGTTTAAAATTTCATGATATACCCGAGCCAAGGATTTTACTCTTTCTTAAGCTATCTACTATCATCATTCCCATGTAAGGATCCATCTTTCATCAATTTCAAGCTGAGACTATTATATCGTTCTCGTGAATACTGTCGTGATGCCTTTCTCCAATCTGTACCAGCCTTCATCATTGCAGCAAACTCATCAAAACTTATGCGTCCGTCCTGCAATAGAATAGACATATGAATACCATGCATTTTGATTTCATGCCATTTTTCCCTGCTCCAAAAAAGGTTTACAAGTCAGACGAGTCTGAAATATATAACTGACCTTGTCCGTGTCCACGTCTTGCATAATTGCACTAATAACTTCTTCACTGTTGGTTTCAATCTCGTCGGATAATGCCTCTCTTAACTCGTCAATCTCTATATACCCAGTTTGGTTCTTATCAAAAAATTCAAATGCCTTCTTCAAGTGCTCATCATTGCCCATCTTCCTAAGGTGGACTGAGATTGCCACAAACTCCCCATAGTCCAGATATCCATCTTTATCAACATCGCCCTGTTGAAGTATCATTGTTTAGTTTTTCTTCTGATTTGGCAAAATAAAAGATGTCTCTATCCCAATTTATGTGTTCATACTTTCCTTTTAACCCATCCCAAAAAGAATATCATACTTCTTTATTTGGAAACAAAACTTTAAATTTCACATGTACCCTTAATGAGATGATATATAGCCACACAAATATCTACCGCTTGTTTTAGACCACAAGTTTTCCTTTCTTTCTTAAACACCGTGCCCAGTCAAACACCGCCACATACATTGGGAAGCTTCTACGCCAATGGCTGTCTTTCTAATATAGTAATAAGTTCTTTTAGTTAATACTATGTATGACCAGATGTCTAGCAAGGGTCATGAGAAAAGGTGATTCCGTCAAAGCTACCAAGATCGAAGGAGTATGTAACTTAAAATTTTGCCAGGAGTATATTAGCGAAGCCTCTGCAATCATTTCAAGTCAAAAAGAATAATGGTTCTGGAAAAAATTAACACTTACAGCATCCATTAGAATTTGTACGTCAGTATCTGGGACTTGATGTCCAAGCTTCTGCAATCCAACTTTCAACTCATTCATGTCAATCTTCCCTTTGTTTCCTATGTCCATCAATTTGAATCCCTCCTTTATTCCAGCCACCTCCTCCACAGACAAATGCTCAGCAATAACCTGTGAGGTAGAAAAGGCACAATTTAGAAACAAAATGTAGAAAATTTGCAAGCTATTCAATCCAAGACTAGCCATCTGATTTCAGAAAAATATTTGAAGTGAAGAAAAAATATGACGGAGAAACAATAATCTTGTTTCGCTAGGAGCAGAATCGCGCACCCTTAAAGCTCTTTTCTTAAGCTTGTTCATCATAGAAAATTGCTTGAGCCTTGCTTTCACTGTTTCACCAAGAGAAACATTTGGCGCCTTTTTGGCATTTTGTATCCAAGGATGATCTGCAAAGAAAATATATTCGGCAATGAGTTGTAAATCAACTTCAACGGACTTTGAAAAAAGGGAATAATGAATTCCAAATTGGTATGCTTTGTTCTAGAGCATAGTTTACCTAGCACTTCCTGAGCGGTAAGCCTCTTGCTAGGGTCAGGGTTGAGCATCTTCTTCACAAGGTCCTTTGCATTATCAGAGACCTTTGGCCAAGGATCTCTTTTAAAATCCACAACAGATCGAATGATCGCTTGAGCAACTCCTTGTTCAGTTTCTGCAATGAGGAACAGATAAAAATTACATACATATGACCGCTCGAAACCCGGTAATAGTTACTTAATTGATAAAGCACTTTACTGCACATAAACAATACTCTTCCATTTGATTGTTATCGTGGCATTTGATAACTTTTCACTTTGAAATACATTACAAAAGTTCAATCTAAGTTATGCGCAGGATCAAATGATTTGGATCAACAATAAATTTGTACAGAAAACTTTTCAAATAGTCTTGGGAAGTAACATAAGTTTTTCGTTCAAGAACAACGTAATATAGAAGAAAGCTAGTTTGGACAACCATCTAATCTAAGTAATTTAATTTGGGATATATCAGATAACCAGGGCAACTCAAGTAACAATTAACTTAATGAGTAGTACCTAGGTATCTTGGCACGAAGGTGACAAAATAGGACTGTAGTACACAAAATTGAAAAGGCATTTTTGCAGCTTTTACATTCAAATAAAGTTATTCAAATCTCTTTTAAAACGCCGGCTCCTCAAGTGCAGTGCTCTAAAACTATCACTTCCCCTCCACTAAAATCAAGTCAGAGGGAGAATGCGTGAAAAAAAAGTTTAGATAGTTAAAAAGCCTGGTTAAGTAGAATTTCTACATTATTATGGCACTGGTTGTAAAATACACATAGTATCTGAACCTAAGATACCAGATAACTGACTTCTCTGTTTCTACACTTCTTCTTGCTAGGAATACCCAGGAGTAGTAACACCCCTTCAATCCCTCCGAAAAGGAAATTAGCGATGGTGATAGCATATCAAGTACCAAATATCGACAGGGAAAGAAAAAAGGAAAGAATGCAGCATCCCCTTAGAGAAATACGAAAGATTTGGCAATGTAACTAAACGGACCTGCCCAAAAAGGTGGGACACCACATAGCAAGATGTAAAGAATGACTCCAGCACTCCATACATCAACTTCTGGACCATAGTTTCGCTTCAACACCTCAGGAGCCATGTAATAGGGACTTCCCACAATCTCATTAAATCTCTCTCCTGTAAAATCAGCGCAACAGTGAGTAAAATGCTCAACTATGCAAATCCAGGAGTAACATAAAAATATTACGAGTTTTACCAGGCTTAAAGAATACTGAGAGCCCAAAATCAATTGCCTTCAGTGGTGCTGTTTCCTTCTTGTTTCCGAACAAGAAATTTTCAGGTTTGAGATCCCGATGCATGACACCATGCTTATGGCACATCTGTTACGAAAGCAAAGAGAATCATGAAATTTTTCCCGAATAATACAGTCAGAGCAACAATTCATAAACAATACAACCTTTGTATCACCGGTTAAAGTATGTGCTCAATAAGCTAGCAGATTCTTAAAGTTAACTGCGACCGAACCAAGAAGCTAAGCAATTAAAATTAACTGTCATCGAACCAAGTGGACTAAGCCATTATAAGTCATTAACTAAGCTCTTTTTTTGTTGTCCAACTCTACCAGTTAACAACAGAAAGTTGACATTTAAACAGCAAAGGAAGCAAAAGCATATCATAAAAAAACCAAGAATATTGAATTGTCACCTGAATTACTTCGACAATAGTGCGAGTCACAGCTGCAGCAGCCCTCTCAGTATAATGCCCCCTCGCAACAATCCGATCAAAGAGCTCACCGCCCTCACACAACTCCATCACTAAATGAACTGCAATATCATCCTCATAAGTATCCTTTAAGGTAACAATATTAGGATGCTGAGGCAAATTCTTCATAATCTCAACCTCTCTCCTCACATCCTCAATATCTATTCTAGTCCTTAGCTTCTTCTTGGATATTGATTTACAAGCATAAAATTCACCTGTAGCTTTCTCAGTACATAAATATGTAACCCCAAATTCACCTCTGCCAAGCTCACGTCCTAGTTCATATGTGGTCTCAATATCATGACCTGTTGGATTTTCCAATACATAGGATTTGTAACCACCATTTCCATGATTATGTGTAGAAAATGGATTTGGCTTATTTTTCCCCCTTTTTTGCTCATCTATATCAGTAGTACTTGGTACTGCACAACAATTTCCCATGAAAAATACCTTCAAAAACCTAACTTTTAAGGCTCAAAATCTTAGCTTTTTGCAACTAATCAATAAGAACAAAGCTCCAATTTTGACCCTCCTTATCTCCACCCAAAAGGGTCTCAGAATTTGCCCAAAACACTAGTCAAAAAGCAATAAAAATTTAATTTTGACAAAGGAAACATAAAGATATCAAGAAAACAGCAAGTGCGGTTCCCTTTGAATCTTTCAACAACTCCAAAAACTAACTCAGAAAAATCTGAGATCTTAAAAACACCCTGTTGGGGATTCAAATTTTGAGGTAAAGGCACAAAGAAACACCAGGATAGTTCTAATTTCCTAAAGAACAAAGTTCAATTCCTCAAGAAAACCACAAAAGAAGAAACAGAAAGGAGTAAAAGTAGAATTTTCCCCAAAAAAATGTGAAAATTTAGAGGGAGTTGTAGAATTTGGAAGATGGAGGGGGTGATTTAAGGATGAGAAAAGGAATTTAGCGTGTGAAAATATCCCCCAAAAGGTCAAAACCCCCTTTCGTGGCAACCTCTTATTCAACTGTAGCTCTGTACTTACTGACTCATTTCGGCTCTTCTTGATTTTAACAAAATTGTCCAAAATCCAAATCAGAATCACATAGTAATAATCATAATTTCTATTCACTTTTTTATCTTTTATGTTTATGAAAAATACTACTACTCTTTTGTAGCAAATGAACATTAGTTTAAGATCTTGGTGGAAGTTATTTGGCTGGTTATTGGAGAAAGAAATTAGTTTAATTGGTTTGGTTATTTTACATAATTTAAACCAAAACTTCTGAGTTCAATGAATCCATAATATTAACACTATATTTGCCTCTACTTTTGATGATCAAGAAAAATTTAGTTAACCAAAAGCTTTGTTACCATGGTTAATATTTAAAAATATATATAACTAGAAAGTTGAAATTCAAAATTAATTCATCTGAGAAACTTGAGCCTTAACATGATTTACATGTTTTAACTTATCATTGTCATTAGTCATTTGACAAATCAAAAAATGATGCAAACATATGTATGTGAATTTATATAACATATGTGCATGGTAGGAATTTTGTATTTTGAAGTTAGCAAAAGTCCTATATATCCACTTCTAGAACAAAGTAGGAATTGAAGTACACAATATATGCTATGTGCATTTGAATCTTCAGAAGATTCCTAAAAGTTGAGAATGTCATTGGAGTTGGATTTTATGAAAGAATTGACTTCATCCTTTCGATCGTATAGTGTGGTTCTAGAAAGCATACGTAATGCATCTAAGATCTTTGTTATTTACATCTATATCGAATGGCATATTATGGCTTCATTTGTTTGCACTTAATAGAGGTCTTGAATCTTATTTATTTAGATCTCAGACATTAAGTGTGTTTGTTTTTAAAGTCTGAATCTTAATTATTCATATTTTAATCGTTAAATGTGTTTGTTTTTTTTACTTCACAACCACTTAATGGGTCTGAATATGTCTGTATCATTAAGATCTATAATAGAGAGTTAATTTCATTAAGATGTTGTCATCCATATTCATTATTAACTGCCGCCACCGCCACCGCCTACTATTATCAACTATTACCAAGCCACCCACCACCACCACCATCATCCTCAATCATAGCCGTCACCATTATCGACTACCACCCACCACTATCCCCACCACTCCCACCACCATCATTCTCAACGACAACCAACACTCCTCCACCTCAACTATCACAACTAATCACCCCATCACCATCAACAACCATAGCTGGCACTGCCCATCATTATAAACTACCACCACCCACCACCATCTTCCTCAATCACAACTACCACCACCCGCCATTATTAACTATCACCACCCACCACCACCATCCTCATTCATAATAGCTACCACTACCAATCACCACAAGGTACTACCTTAAACTACCACCATCAACCAAATCTATCACCAACCATCGCTTTTAATCGACATTCACAAGCACTACCGCTAGTCATCACCACCAGCAAGGCAATTATCGTATTTTAAAAGCTATATATTTTAGTAATGGAATATTAGATTAATTAGTATTTTATTAGAAATTTATATTTATTAATTTTTAAATAAACATAAATTTTATACATTCAGATGTTAAAAATCAAATAGTCTTAATCATTTAGTATTCAGATCTTAATACACATCTTAACATTCAGATGTTTATTCAGATTCAGATGTCTTAATCTTAATATACACCTTGATATTCAGACTTGCATTCAGATTCAGACGTCTTAATCTTAAAAAAACAAATGAGGCCTAAAAAGACTTCCATATATATGTATATTTTTTTATTAAGTTATAATACTACTATTCCATATTTTATTATGTATTAGGACATTTAACTTGTATATATGAGCAAGTCCGGTAAGGTTGGTCAATTGCTTAACATTCGTCAAAAAATTACATTGTGGTATATAGGTAAAATATTAGATTTTAAAAGAATATAACATATATTAAATATTTTTTATCGAATTTTTTTTTTTACTTCTTTCAAGTTTGACCATTCTTGAAAAGATTCTTGTTGACAACCTTCGATATCCAATCCCACGTGGAACCTGCTCTAAGAATAATTTTCGAGACAAAAAATGGTAATAAAAATAAAACCTAATAATTTCTTAGAATCTTATTGAATTTTTATCCGTCTACCTACTTAATTTCACTTTCGTATAATCCATCTCTAGAAATTGTTGCTCTAAGTATTTCTTCATATTCCCCTAAATTTTAATCTGGAAATGATAAATTTAACATGATTGATAGAAGGAAAAAAATGGCAAGGACATAAAAGTATTTTCAAGCTTCAAACCAATGTTCTTGTTGAAATTGCCGTTAAATTAAAGTGGCCTACTATTAGGTGAAACACACCTCCCTTCTCCCCCCCTCCC
>MCJB01030879.1:8218-58547 GCA_002018475.1 Nicotiana obtusifolia
GGGGATAACCCATAGCCCATGGAGTATATCTATACTTGCAATGACCAAAAAACCCGAAAAATCATAATGTGAAAGAAAAAATATGATAGTGAACAAGATAAATATACTTTCCATAGACTCACCTTATTCATAAATAAACAAATAAAAAGAGTCTCTCTCTATCCCAATATATATGAATCTCTCTGCTTTTTAGTCTGTCCCAAAGAATGATACTATTATATATTTAGAAATAATGTAACTTTAAACTTCCCATTCTACCCCAAAATGTAGCGATTTGTAGCCACAAATGTCTATGCCTTGTAATAACCACAAGTTTGAAAAGTCTTTCTTTCTTAAACTCTGTGCGCAATCAAACATTCTCACATAAATTGGGACAGAGAGACTACTGTTCACATAGATCCTTTCATTCTTCAAAGTATACATCAATCAATTGTATCAAAGAACAAGCACTGAATCAAGTGTGAGACAGGTAATATTACACAATGTATGTATAGCAGTTGGTAAAATCTACCAGTACTGAAATCAATTGAAAAGGCAAGTAAAAAGAACTTGAAATAATGTATAAGAATTGATGAGATTAGGTAAACTTGCTAAAATTTTGAAGAATATTTCTATGACCTAATGATATCAGCCAAAGAACGTGGCCTGCAAATATAGTAACCAACCTAGTGCTAAGTCTTGATCTTCAGAAGCTGCTTCTGACATGTCCGTGTCTCTTGTGGTAATGTTAGAGGAAGAATCATCCATCGACATTGCAAGTGCTTGCTGTAACAGTGCATTCTCATCATCCTGTAAGGGATCAAATTATAGTTCAGGAGTTAATGTCATTATTGAGTAACAAAAGGCCAGGCATTACAAAAAGCATCAAGCTTGAACTCATTTTCTTGAAGAAAATTCTATCTCCACAAGCTTCTCTGCTAGGTATTGGAAGATAAAATAAGATGCTGGAAGACATCTTAAGTTGACTGAAGTATTTAAGTATGCTTAGTGTTAAAAGAGAAGAAAGTAGAAGATGGAAAGTACTGCGATGTTATTTGATTGTATGGCAGACCATTTACACAGATATGTATAGCAGATGCAGCAACAAGATAAACTTGAAAAAGACAATACCTATCAGAGAAGAGCCTAAATAGGACGAGGGAGTTACAACAAATTCCTAAAGATCAGTAACTACAAAATAGAATTCTACGGTAGTAAGGAATCTTAGAGTAAGCAATATTCAGTCGTTATTAAGTGTTACAGTCCCACATTGGTTGAGGGTATTGGCTATTGTCTCTTTATATGGCCTTGGGTAATCATCACCTCAGTGAGTTAACTTTTGGGGCGGAGTTAGGCCCAAGGTCCATCTTTCTTCACATGGTTTCAGAATAAGACGCAACTTGATTCTTGGTTTACCCAATGTTGGGGCCCCATCTTATATTGTTCAAGCTTCATATGTCCAATAACAAATACATCCCTCCCCACCCAAAAAAAAAGAGTAAAAGAGATACGACATAGATAAATGCAACTCTCCTAAATTTGGGCAATCAATAGGCACTAGAACAATGGAGCCTTGTGATCGGACCCCGCACATAGAGAGAGCTTAGTGTACCGAGGCCACCCTTTAATAGGCACTAGAACAATGTGGCACTTAACACCTCATGCGTAGAGCTTGGCCTTTCCATCATATTTGGTCGCGTATAAAATGTCATACTTGGTCGCGTGTAAGATCCGTAACAGAGACTCAAATCCCCTTACCTAGTCCCAAGCTCCAATAGCCCAAGCAAGCTTGACCGCGATTAATGACTGTCCGCAATGGGCATACCATTATTTAACATAAATATGTCATGTGCCCATAATTGGAACCCCCACTCCCCTCCCCAACAATAAAATGGTAAAACAAAAAATTTAACATTCAAAAGTATACCAGTTTCTTCTTTTCTTCTCTAATGTTTTTAACTCAAAAGGTCATAGGATTTTTCCAAAATAGTAATATACCAACCATTAGATCAGCTGCCTTGTTTTCAGTTTCAGATGTTCTGGCACTGACATTTTCAGTCATTGTAATATCCTGAGAAGTTGACTGCATTTCTCCTTTTTCTTGTGCAGATTCTTCTGCAGCCTTCTTTGCTGCTGCTTCTTGCCTAGCCCTTTCCTCCTCCATCGAAACTCGAAGTGCCAGAGCAAGTTCAGGATCCAAATTAGGATCTACACCAAAATCATAGCCAGACCCTCCACTTGCAGCAGCCGCAGCAGCTGCTGCAGCAAATCCACTTGCGCCCTCACCATCTCCAGTAAAGATAGGAGTACTGCGAATTTCAGATGAATAACATCATGTATTGTGAAAGTTATCTGAAGTTAAAATAAAAGGTGGTAAAATATCACTAGTTACCTTATTAGCACATCAGAAAGAGCAGTAGGTCCAGGAGGAATATGGATGATGCGACTGCTATCATTGTTGTTTACTGCAGCGACTAATGCCTCAAGCTTCTCAGTCTTCCCCTCATCTTCTTCACCAAAACTAATAACATCAAGAGCTACGCTATTCTTCTTCAACTTTCTTCCAATCATCTCCAAGACCTTCTTGTCCTGTTTAACAGGACTGAACAAATAGTAAAGGTTAATATAGAAAGGGAAAAAAATCAACAGCTACAGCAGCAAAGACTACACAGGAAAAAGCCAAAACCTGCCAGCAAAAACAATGATCCTCTGCTGTTGCTTTTTGTTTTGCCGATGCTTCAGAGCCAACTGCGCCACCTGGATTCCAGCAGCCAAATTCAATTCACCACCGATATCTAATCCTGAAAGGGGAAAGAAAAGGCTGGTCACATAAGAAATTGAAATGAAGCTATTAAAAGGATCGTATTAGACAATATGTAGTTAACGAAACATCTTGAGATGGCAAGGATGTGAGTACCATACATAGACATTATAGTCAAGGATACACCAGCTTTGATATTATCTTTCCCAGTGTTCTTCTTCAGTTGAATAAAATTAAACTAATAGGTAGGTGACTGCTGTTCTATTGTGCTTGCAAGTAAATGAATACAACACAAAAATGAGTGGTTAAATATCGAGAAAATCCAAGTTGAGGATCTTAGTGACTTTCTGTGCAGAAGTTCAGAGAGAGATCCTCAATTTTGCTCCGAATCCTTTAGGCATTGCCAGTCCTTTCAGTTACAAATTTGATCTCTTACTCATTACCGCTTTTTTGCTCCCCCAATTTGATGTACTAGCATGTTTTTACAGATATAACACATGTCTGTAGGTTTTTATACTACACCACCTCATTTCTTCAAACTCATCATTTTTACTTTGTTTCTTTTCTCTCATTCGATTGGGGACTTCTTTTTCTTTTTTGTAATAAGGTAAATTTCATTCATCAGGTACCAAGGCGGTACAAAAAGGTACAAAGAGCATCCCAGAAACACTCATCATGCCCTACAGCCCTCCTAACAATTCCAAAAAAAAATTTCATTCGACTGGGGACTTAAAAGCTTCCTCCTCTGTCTATCCAAAATAAAGGACTGAAAATGCTATCAGACAATGTATAGGAACAGAACATCGTTATTACAGTACAGTTTATTTTAAAAAAGGGGAATTTTCACTTTATAAACGAGAAATTCCCGAGGGTAGTGGTGCACAGTTCGAAACTCCATGGATAATGGGCCCGCTCCTTTGCCCTTCTCCATTTAAATACAAGGATTTTGTCTACGCCATGATTTGAGCCCATGACGTACCTAACCCACACATCACGCGCCGGCTAATTTCCTTTAAAGAAAAAATAATTTGACTTCAATTTCTTCAACTATAAAGCAGCAGAGCTTACATTTACATCATACTACCTCCATTTCATTTCATATGGGGGTATTTCACTAGAACGGCGTTTAAGAAAAAAGAAAAACTTTTTGGCGTATATCAAAAGCACTTTTACAGCCTGTGATATATTAAATATGTCCATGGCATTTTTATGGCTATAAAGCATGTCATTAAGGATACAATTGAAAGCTTAAAGTTAAAAGTTTTTAAATATAAAAAGGTGCCTTTTTTTGTGAATAGATTAAAAGGAAAGAATGATATATAAAATTGAATCAAGGGAGTACAATATTACAATGGCATTATGTCTTCTTTTTTAATTTTAGATAGTTATCGTCCTTCTCTATGGTAATGCCCATATGTTTGAATTTTAAGAAGGCAGGCAAGTTTTTGAGATATTATTTAAAATTTATGAAGGGTTTAAATAGGTTCATCACAAAATGACCTAGTGATATAGGGGATACTGATAACCCTCTTATGTAAATCTTCCATTAGAGAAAAAACTGTAACTGCACAACTGGAAAAAAGGAACAGCTTGGACAGGAAGAGACAAGTGGCTCTAGGGCCTAGGCACACTCAAACAAACACCAAAAAATGAGTAATATCCTGAAAATTCCGGAAAAAACTTTGACAAGATCTTATACAAGCAGTACTAGAACCGCAACCAATCAACATTCCATATTTGTTCTCGGCATCAAAATCTCAAGTTGTTTTAGTAAACCTAGTGTCCATTAAATTTAGCGTCAACACAGAAAGCCGCAAAACCTATAGAAGTGATTTTAGTGGACTCTACCAGTAATGAATTACTAATAAGAAAAGCACAGCCGACTAGGGAAGCTTACCGTGCGTGCAAGCTAACATTTTTCCTAGGTCGCTGGTAGGAGTAACCAATACACGAACTCCTTTGCCAGCCATGGTCAATACTCCAACTGTATTCTCGGGGTTAGACTGCAAACCAATTAACACAGATCAGATAATGGAACAGTCAAGAGTACAGACTTGGTGCTTACTAAAAGGTAAATAAATTACTGAAATACATAGCCATTGAGTCATCTATTCACAGAGATTCTTAAAGAGTAAAACTCCTAATCATTACGTGCATGGTACCATTGCACCCACTACTCCTTTGTGATAACTGAGCAAACTCAGTATAAGCATATATATGAGGGACACTTAGTTAAGTCTTGAAGCTAGGTGTAAATGCTGAGCTTAAGTGCAGACAATCAAGGCGCTATGGCGGGTGTCTTATTACCCATGAGGCTCCCTCTTGAAAATGATGACACCAAACAATGCTCCCTCCTTCCTAATTTATGTGATGGTATTTCCTTTTTAGTCTGTCCCGAAAAGAATGACACATTTCTAATATTAGAAATAATTTAACTTAAACTTCTCATTGTACCCTTAATGATTTGATTCACACAAACAAAAGCACAGCTAGAGCATTAGGTGCGGACTCGGACAAACTAATTAGCTTTTGCTTAGACCTGTATTTGTATTAGGAAATATTTAATTGCAAACCCAGTAATAAAGATGAGTATGGGCTCCGTGGCAAGTTAAGAACGCATAAACTTCAATTCATGGATCCACCTTTGCACACAAATTTCAATGCCTCGTCTTAGACCACAAGTTTCAAAAATTTTGTATTTCTTTCTTAAACTCTGTGTCGAGTCAAATATTATCACATAAATTGGAATGATGAGAGTAACTATTTCAGTTAGTAATACTTGTATCATATCATTTCCTTACAATTATTATTTGTGTTCTCGTAATTATTTTTTGAATTACATATATATTTTTAATATTTTCCAAATTTGAATCTTTCTCATTATACTCTACGCTATATTACCTGGGTTTTGGAACCACAAAATAAGCTAACTGCGTCAGTTTGAGCTTCAAATCGATTGCGCGGATAATCTCCATTACGCATCCACTCAGAATTGTCGATACAGATCATTGTTGCCTGACACAAATAATTACAATAAAAAACCGTAAGAAACCCTAATTTGCATCAAATAACTTACAGATTAAAACAGAATATTGACAAAAATATAAGGAGGCTAAGAAACAAACCTCGAGAACCATTGTTAACCGATTGAAAGGTTAATGTGCAGAATGAGTTTGTTTAGGGTGAAAGGAATTCAAGTTTACTTGGGGGACAAGTGATTTCTATATGCTATATATAATAAGAGCCTGTTTGGACACAAGAACTTTTTCAATTTTTTTCGAAATTTTTTTATTTTTTTAAGAAGTCGCCATTTGATCCTAAATTTCCAATTTTAACAGATATATTTCAAAAAATTTACTCACAACCATCGCAAAACTTCAAAAACAATTCAAAATTATATTTACGTCTAAGCGCAACTCTAATTTTTAAATATTATTTTCACATAAAAAAAATTCACTATTTCTTTTACTTTTACAATTCCTTATGTCCAAACGCCCACCAAGGACTGAATGTACCTCAAAACGGAATGCTTTTGTTGTAGAGCATGTAAGTGAATCGGGTTGTTACAGTTTTCATGGTATAAATAATAATTTAAACATTAACGTAAATTAATCACTTCCTAATTTGATCGTTTCTTAATGTATTGTATTATATTATAATATATATAATATTGGGATAGATTGTATCATTTTTTATTATTTAATAATAATGCACTAACAATCTAAAAGAGTACAATATTACAAAGAGAAAATAGAGTATGTGACAAGTAATTTTAAAAAATGTTGGGTAAAACGTTTATATAAATATAGTAAGAACAAGATGAGTAAAAAATAAGATAATGACACGATCATACTATGTCACATAAAAAAATCTTTCCGTCGTTATGTAATAATGAATTTAACGATACAATACAATAAATTTTAAATAACAATCCAAAGGTACAATAGTAATAGAGAAAATATGCTCGGTTAATTTAATCATTGATATTTAAAACTCCGATTCTTATATGTATGTTTACTTTCTCGTTAATTGCTTTTTAAATATTTTAATTTTATTTTTAGAAGCCAATATCAATATTTTCTAATTTTGAGATATTATTTTATAGACAATTTTAAAATAAACAACGCATATCATTTCTTAGATTTGTATTGCTTGTGTATGTTTTTATATTGAAAATATTTAACAGCCAATTGTCCATTCTTTTTAAATTTGTAGAATTTGGTTAAATTGAAGGTATACATGAATGTGAGTTTATTGCTAAATTAATGAAGGAATATTGCTTGAGAAAATTCACGTAAAAGATATTTCAACAGATCATAAATTTGTTAATTCATTCAATTTTTGCTAAATATATATTGACGTGTAATTATTTTTATCTAAATTTATAGTAATAGATTAGATTTGTATTTACGTTGCAGGAAAAATTAAAAAAATCGAGAATATTGTTGTATTGTCACAAATAAAGAATTTTTTTAAACTCAACCCATGAAAAAAAATAAACTCAAAGTAAAGTCTTAATACATTAATTGTGGGAGTATTGTAATTGCATAGGTCATATAAAGGTGCATAAATTGTTTAGGCCATTATTAATTTCACGTTTTTTGCATGATATTTACCTGCATCAGTAATGAACAATATATACAAGTTTAGGCCATCCGACAAAACTGATAAACAATCTAACAAGATAGATTGAGAGAAGATTGCAAAATATTTTGATCGTCCGGTAATTTATGAACAATTGAAAAATACAAATAAAATCAGCTCATCCAGCAAAATATATGAACAACTTACGAAAATAGTATAATGAATATAGTACTAAATCTGTGAACAGTTGAACAATATAATCAAATTATGTTGGATGTAAATAATTTAATAAATAAGTAGAATGACGATAATAACAAATATTCTTACACTCGGTAGAATTTGTGAAATTTTGAATAACACATACCAGATATGCTTGTAAGCATTTAAATTTTATCGGATTTTAATTCATAAAATAATTTGGATCATATTAAATTAAAGAAATTAGTCCAAACAAATATTGTGGCTAGTAAATTGAGGTAATTATTTAAATCGAATATGTATGTGTTAGGCAAGTCCATTTAATTGGACTATAAATTAAATAATAAGCTCACTTTATTAGCCCACGGTTCAAATGCTTATTAGCCCATCTTAAAGCGCATGCTCATGCCACGTGTGAAGTGATGTGGCAATCCAAGTCCAATAAACGAGCTAATATAATCATGACACATGTCAAGTGATGTGGCAATCCAAGTCAAATAAACGAGCCAATAAAATCACACCATGTGTGAAGAAAGGGTGGCAATCCAAGTCAAATCAACAACCAATAAAGTTTTGCCAAGTGTCTAGATGGTATTGGTCAGTTCAAACGGACCAATCAAATTGCAGAGCCACACCACTCCCTACAACTATAAATAAAAGTTTTCATAAAACTAAAAGACACAAGTAGTGATAACAAGAAGCAATCATAGAGCTCGTGGATCAAACACCGCAAATTTCTCTACAAGCTACAAATTCAAGCTACAAGTTCAAGATCAAGAACGAAGCTAAATTAAATACCAAGGCGTTCAAGATCAAATTACTTGTTCATGATCAAATCCAAATTCAAGTTCGGGAAGGAGATTCGAGACCAAGCTTTATAAACCCTTAAATCAAGTCAAAGTCAAGCTCGTTAAGATACTTTATATTCTTGAAGAATCAGAGGAATACCGTATAAATTGTAACACTCAATATTTATTGAAATCAAATATTATATTTGTTATGCAATTTTTTTCTCTTGATTATTAGTTTTCTGTACGCGAAAATTTGTTGTTGCAATGCCATATGGCAAAAATTGTGACCAATTCAATATCATAATTTGGGCATCTGTCAAAACTTGCAAACAATTGATTAAGTGTACTTTTTCTTAATTCTTTCTATTTTAGGCTATTTTTCTAAAACATCAGATAAAAACAGTGTCTTGAAATTATCGGGTGAAATTCAAAACAGACAGATTTATAAATGATAATTGAAAAATATTCACGATTTTAAAAATAATCAAAATTTAGTCACTTTCATGTAAAGATAAATATGAACAAAAATACTGTTCAAAATCTGAAAAATATTCCAGCATAATATACTGGAGTTCAAATTTTTTACATGTGAACTTCCAGCATGATATACTGGAGTTCCAGTATAATATGTCCAGTATAATATGCTGGAAGTTCATACACATGTGCTCCAATCTTCAGTATAATATGCTGGAACTTTCCGTGTGGTGGAGCCAGCATAATATGCTAGAAATTCATACACAAGTGCACCAATACCCAGTATATTATGCTGGAACTTCCGTGTTACAGCAAAATAGTGATTATTTTTTAATGACTTTGCAAATGTTGACTATTTTTTAATTACAAGTCCGAAAATTGATTAGCTCGTGTTATTTTCACGAAATTATCCTATTTGTGCGAATTTCCCTATCCAAACAATGGGTGAAAATGACACCAGGTAGCCACTTTAAAGGATTGCTCTTTAGAAATTAGCTAGTATTTCTTAAATTTTAGTTTTTCAGTTTAATTTTTCAGAAAAAAACTATCCCCAGTTATCTTGAAGTTAAAATTTTTACTTTAAAATTTCAGGACAAAATAAGTACCGACTAATCTCTAAATAGCATCTTTGAGAATGACTATCTATGCACTTGCAAAGCGAGTCCATCGCATTCTAGTAGAAATAACATCAGATAGTCACTCTAAGGAGTTGTTATTTAAAAATTAACTAATGCGTCCTATATTTCAATTTTCCAGAATAAAAATATTCTGAATTATCCTGAATTTAAAATTTTTAGTTTAAAATTTCAAGACACATAAATATTGGCCAATCATTCATGAGAATGGCTATCCGTGCACTTTCTCCTGCATCTAGTAAACTGTGGCCCAAGCCCAAAAGAGAAAAAAGAAAAAACTGCTCGCCGGATTCTGCTAGTTCTGACGTTTTTCTGGCTGCGCGGCCTTTTTGTTTTAGTGAATTTTGGGGTTCTTTTTACAAATTTCCAGCATATTTGATCAAACGGTTTTCTCTTCAGGTATTTCCGACACCCTTTTTCTGCTTCTTGGTTCATCCCACCATTTATTTATAGTTTCTATACGAAGACTTCTGTATTTGAAGAGCTTTTCAAAGGATAAACTAATGGGTTACGTTTCAGGGCTATAAAGTTTTATCTGGAATGATGGATGTGGGAGAAACCTCAACTTCACCTCTGCCAGATGCTTTTCTTGATTTTCTGAAACAGAATGGCTTGGATCCTTCTATTTATACTACCAGTGATTCCACACCTCGTTATATAAGGTACTTTTGGCAAAAAATGTCTATTCCATTAGCTCGTTTCTTTATTAGCATTTTCAAATGTCTGTTTGCTGCAAATTGTTCAATATATAAGTAGCAAAGTAGAAGGTACTCCCTCCATCCCATTTTATGTGACGGCGTTTTACCGGACACAAAATATATGGACACAAAATATAAGAAAGAAATAAGTACTTCTGAAACTTATAGTCTAAAATAAGCCATTGATATTTGTGTAACTATAAATCATCTTATTAAGAGTAAATTAGAAATTTAAAGTTAGTTAGAAACGAAAAAGGAAATTTTGAAAAATAAAAAATATATCAATCTTTTTGGTGCTGAGTGTTGACTAGAAAAGGAGAGTGTGCCACATAAAATGAGATAGATGGAGTATCTATTTGGCTTGTTTCCTCCTACTTCTATTCCAGCATGTGTCTTGTTAGTTGCTTTTCAGCTTTTGCTTCCCATGATAGTAAGGGGGAATAGAGTGGTAATACTTTGTTTTTTCCAAATAACCATGGTGTTGGTCAGTTTGCACACATTTCGATTAATCGAGTACTTCCTACCTCCCACTGTCGTTGCTACCAAATAATTATGTCCATCAAGGTATAGGCAGGCAGGAAATTATCACCTTGCACTTTTTGCAAGTGTTGGGACTTGAACCCTAGTCTCTCCCACGGCTCATTTCAGCTTCATTGGCCGCTAGGCCACACCTAGTGTGGTGATGCTTTTGAAGCTTATTCCTTTTTTGAAACAACCTTTTAGCATTGTTACAACTTATAAAACCTGTCGTAGTCAGCCATAACCGATAAAGTTTATGCTACGTAACATCTAATTTCTAATTCAGTTGAAAAGTCCTTACTCGTGTTCTGGTACTTATTTGTATGGTTTTTCCATCATTAACTTTAAAGTTTAATCAAGAGGGGTTGCAAATAAGCTATTTGCATATGCTTTCTGATATGTCCACTGGGAGAAATTCGCTGGAATGGTAGAATCACATACATCTAGTTAGCAAAGCTTACTTGTATGCTGACACTTAGTGGTAGATATGTTTTCTTGTTCACAACTTTGAGTGTATAGCAAGCTTGCTGAAGGAAACTTTTTTGATGAATGAGTAATATCTTAAGGTGCATATGATATGGAGGAAAACATTTTGTGTTGGAAATCCTTTTTCCCATAAAAAACGTTTAACCTAGTTTCCACCATGTGAACTAATCTTTTTAATCATTTTCCGGTGTTTGGTTGCGTATAAAATTATATGATAATCTACAGGGTGTTGTAGGACACAATGATAGTGTTTTGGTAATGTAAATAGAAGTGTTTAACTGTTGATTGAAGTAAGTGGAATGATTGTTGGGATATTCGCAAAGGAATTGATTTCTGCCCATAAATAAATGAAGTCATTTTCCTCCTATTGGTGGAAAATATTTTTCTTTGAGAAAACATCTTCCACCAGTTCAAGATAACGAAACATCAGAAAATGCTTTCATCAAGAAAATTATTTCCGTGAGAACATATTCCGCCTTACCTAACACACTCTTAGGATGTTGAAGACGTGCTTTACAACAATTGATGCAAGAGATCTGACTTCATAGACATGTTTGCACATTATGTTCTATTTGAAGGTTAAAGCCCGGTTATGAGGATTTCCTTGAAGAAATTGAAACTGATATTAGATGCAAGCTTGAAAGAGTTTGTTGGTTGCCAAATTTTTATCATCTTCCACCTGATGTTCGTATTGCGAGTTCGAAGGCATACCAAGAAGGGAAGGTGAAGGCATCTTTTTAATCAAGTCTCTTGGTGAATATTATACTCTTGAGTCTTGAGATAGTTATCTATTTCCAGTATGTCCAAAACTATCCTGAGGAAATTCTTTCCCTTGATATTGTCTAAAGATTAGCCTAGATAGAAGTTTGTGTCCTGCTCTTACAATATTATGTACCTCTCTCTTTCTCTATCTCCAACATTATTTTTATTCTATTTTTTGCTTTTCCCCACAATAGACTTGTTGGCTTGGTGGTCAAGAGAGTGCTGCTTAAGTAAAATTTACCCTGTCGTAATCAGGCTGTTTTATATTGGAGATAACTAACCTAGGGGTGATCATAAGATATGATCCTATTCCATAATAGTTGATGATTTTTAAGTATTTATTTGTCTTTGTATCCAGATATATGGAATTGATGCAGCATCTGGAGCTGCTGTGACAGCTTTGGACATTTCAGTTGGGGATCATGTCCTTGATCTTTGTGCTGCACCTGGTAACTCCCGGTTTAAATATGGAACAAGTAACTTCTATAATGGCTGTTGATTTTGGCACTTGGTCACACACACGTTATTAAGAATTTTGGTTCCGGGCACACTGTTAAGATATGGCAAGAGGTACCTACCTTATTATGGATCTGTCAAGAGCATAACAACCTAGAGGTTTAAATATATTGCAACAATAATCCCTTAGGTGACAAAGCGAAACTTGTGAGTGGTTTTAGTAGTTATCATTTAGAAGTTATATAGAATATAAAGAAAGCTTGAGAATAAGTTGATGCGTATAAACTTATATAAGTAGTTGAAAGATAATATAATGAGTTGAAAGAGTCATAAATCATATTCATAATCCGTGTTATGCATGTTGGCCATCTATCAGGAATTTGAAAATATTAGCCCTAATTAATAGTTTTTTATTGAATTATAATTAGTGAAAACTTAAATTTAAATGAAAAATCATCCTTGGGAAAGTAATAGCAATCAGTATGTCATATCCATTCTAAGTAGCTGTTGCACACATGAGACAGCATGGTAAATTTAATGATGTGGACATTAAAAAGAAAATAAAACTCATAACTATGTTTTTAGTAAATTAAGCCCATATAACTATAAGCACCCCATGGATTATATGCTCTTAAAACCAAGCGAATTGCTACAAATCTTATAAGCTTGCACTAAAAGTACATATACTTACAAAAATATTCTTACAAGACAGCTTTTACAGAGTGATCAAAGCTTATCTATTGAACAAATATTAGTATACACATCAAAGGAACTAAAATTCCTATAATGTGTAAAAAGTTTTGGACAAGTGGTGGGCAAGGGTCGGGGAAAGCAATAGCTAAATGAAGATAGATATGAAGTATCCATAGGCATTTCTTTTGCGTTAAACCTTAGTGTGAATGCTGAAGATTCCTTGATCTCTTTAATTGATCAGTAGAAGCACTTGTTTTTCTAAAGCCCTTAAATGCCAAGTACCATGTATAGACTTTTGATACAGCATTTAGCCAATTTGTAGCTCACTTGATATCTTCTTTTAGGTGCTAAACTTTGTATGATATTGGATATTCTTGGCTGTTCGGGCTCTGTGACTGGTGTTGACATTGCAAAACATCGTTTAGCGGCCTGTAGAACCATGCTACAGAAATATGGTCTTGGTGACCATTGTCGTCTTTTTGTTGCTGATGGTACCAGTTTTTCCCTTCTTCCTGTCAGGGTCCGATCAGACTCTCTGTTGCAAAGTGAAAATGGTAAAAAAGTTAGCATTCAATAACCTTTGGCCGCAGATGCTTCTTTGTTTCTTAATGATTTTTGCAAACTCTTTCTGGGCATAGTTGTCCGGCCCTTCCCTGGACCCCGCACATAGCGGGAGCTTAGTGCACCGGGATGCCTTTTCTTCTTTTCTGGTCATAGTTTCTTTTCAAGGTATTTTAATTTTTCTATTAATCAAGCAGATGAATTTCCTTCTGGAGAAAATTCTGAAGTATATAGGGAGTGGAAGTCTCGCAGACCATGGAAAGAAAGGAAGAAGGAAGCTATAGCGAGAGAAAAAGGTGTCTCCAAGCTATTCTCACCAACTCAAGAACCAGAGCTTATATTCTATGGTCGGTATTCTGGGGTGGTTGGACTGACAAAGAATGAATTATATAAAAAAATGCCTACGACTGAGATTTTGCAGCTCGGCTATGACAAGGTACACTAGTTTCAACACTCCAGATGTTTTCTATTAACCTTTGTTTTAGCTCTGACTTAGGCTTATTTTCTTTTTCTAAAAACTTGATCATCATCAAGTCAAGATTTTTGTTTCAGTTACTTGTATGTCAATCATTATGTGGTTGGAATTGATCCTATTCAACAGTTTGAACTGCTTGAAGCCATTTTCTTATATTGTCCTCCATAACTACTGACTGGTTTGAGTTTAAGCCAGGTTCTTGTGGATGCAGAATGTACGCATGATGGTTCTATTAAGCATGTTCAGAAATTTGAACAATGGGGCTGGACAACCCTCCAGCGGCGCGTGCTAGATGCAGAAAGAACTGATGATCTGACTGTCCTTCAGGTGTTGAAGTTAGCTTGTTTTCTTAAACCTACGTATACCTTCTGCCTTGAAAACACTCAGCCAGTTTTGCAGCTGGCATAGTTATTTGTTAACAAGAGAGATTGGCTCATAGCTTCTACACATTAGTATAATTTAGATCATTATGCTTGGTTTGTTATGAGTGTAGTAGTTTGAAACTTTTTATACTAATTTATGTCTAACCTCTGTAATGGCAATTCTCCTCTTTACTGGAAAATGAAAAAACCACAATATAAAAATTTGTCAGATTAATAGGCATATCAAGAATTTCATTGTTTTATTGATGCATCCAATTACTTATAGAAGGTTTAGGATTTTGTGGAATAAAAACCACGAGAATGTAAAGATGCAACTTTGCACCCCTTTGTGGATTTTGGTAGTTTTCTGATTTCCTGTCGAATGTCTGGTTGTCTGAGTCACATATATTCTATACCTGAGTCTTGTATATTTTCATCTTCCTCAAGAATGGATTATAATTCTCAAAAGGTGGGAGCTGACTAATATCGAGTTTTTTTTTTTTTGAACAAAATAATGAATTTGAACAATGTGGTAGGAGCTATTGATTCTACGTTTAATCTATGCTTTATTTGGAGACTTCCTGATGAAAAGGTCATGGAAAGCATTCAAAATGACTTAATGCACTTCAAAGTTTGCCATTACTTATGATGTTTGTTCCAGGTCTTAGTAGCACTGCTCAACTTTAGTTTGGGGATGCTTTTTCTGTTGTGCTGCTAAGTAGTAGGTACTTTCTTTTAATTATGAAAGGCTGTAGAAGATGTCCAGTCTCAGGCTCTAAATTTTCTTAACATTCAAGAGAAGTTGGTGTCTGGAAGCTATCATCATAGAAAGGTTGAACTTGTCTCTTGTGACTCGTGAGATGTGGTTGGGAAGATTCTGCAGCTCTATATGCGTGTAACACATTTTACTGGGACATCATTTCTCTTTTCCTCCTACTTTAATGCCCTCAAAATCATCCCTCATGAATACGCGAATCTTTCTAAATTCAGCGCCATGTAGTTAAATTTCCATGTTTTTGTGAAACTTTTTTATCTTGGTGCTTCATTCCTCATTCTAGGCTTTTCTCCTTGCTCAAGTGTTTTTTCTCCTATGTTTTGCCTCACAGTATTTATCTGTTTCTTGCAGCTGCAACTTCTGATTAATGGATTCAGATTGCTCAGAGTTGGGGGAGTCCTTGTCTATAGCACTTGCAGGTGTTATCTACTTGTATCCCTGAGCTGCAGAGTCCTCTTTCTTTTCATTCTATTAAATTCTCATAAGCCGTTTTTTTTGTCTGTGTTGTGTACGGAACAGTTTAACCTTTGCTCAGAATGAAGATGTGGTCGAGCGGTTCCTTTCGGAGAACACATCTGCAGGTAAAATTTTGCTATTTATGAATCTAGAAACTGGTAGCTTAAGGTGTTTGTGATTTCACTATATGGGTGCCAGATATAATCACATATGCGGTTAATATTTTACATTATCCACTGCATAGAGCTATTAATAAGGTTACTTCAATTGCTGTTTTGGATGTTATACTTGAGCAGTTTGGATGTGTTCATGACACTAGACTTGGACTTCTAAATTTATTGGTACGAGAGAGTTAGCGGGAGTTTTGTAATATAAGTCAATAAGGTGAAAAAGTTCAACAAAACCTTACACAAGAATGGGTTTGTCCAGCTTCATTATAAATCATCAATCGAGTTATTATGAATTGTGTGAAAGACACTATCAAGCTTTCTTCTCTCTGGCACCTTTTCACTTATCAGCCCCCTCTTTTTTTTTTTCCTTCTTGATGCACTCAGTTTTCTTATTTATTTGCAGAATTGCTAGAGATTACTGCTGCTAAAAATTGGCCATGCAAGAGTGGTCGAATACAGAAAACCTTACGGTTTGATCCATTGACATCTAATACGAGCGGACTTTTTGTTGCTAAGTTCACAAAATTGGCCATTTAGTTGAAGGGTTAGTTCTAAATCTTATCTGTATCCTAGCTTGGATATCATGATTGGCTGGTAAGTTTGGTATTCTGCTTTTACCTTTTGAGGTGTGGAAGAAACTAATTCATGTTAGTTTATGAATAAATCATGTATATAGTGTAATTTGAACAGGATGAAGTTTTAGATTTTAGTGATGAAGAAGTTCCTTTATAATTGGCTGTGCTTTTAGAAGTGTTGCTGAGATTAGTGTTGGAATACTAAGTGAAAGCTTTGGTACGAACTGAACTTGAAGTTGTCTTCTGCCTCTCTGTAGGACAGAAGTATGCAATTTGTATATTTTTTGTATATAACATACAAAAATGTATATATATACAAGAAATATACAAAAAATATATATTTTTTCGGCTATTATTTTGAGGGCGGCTATATAGTGTCATTTTAGTGTTGTCAAAGGCTCATTTAAGGCGCGCTTAAGCCCTTAAGCTCAGGGAGGGCGCTTCACCGCACTTAAGTTGCGCTTCAGTGTAAGGCAAGGCGACATGCGCCTCATTGCCCATGAATTTTATTGTGAATCAAACGGCACTAAACAACCAATATATAATCAAAAATAAGTGTAATGGCTGTAAAGGAAAACATTATGAAAAAATTTGTTACTATGTTCTTAATTACATATATATATATATATATATATATATATATATATATATATATATATTTTCCTTGATTGCGCCTTTTGTCACTAAAGTCCACACTTTTAGTGCGCTTAAAGCCCTAATAGACCTCGAACGCTTTTTAGAGCTTTTCGCCTTTGACAATATTGTGTCATTTTCCCTTTTTTTACTTAGACCTGTATCAATGCTGACTTTTCAGGACATAGCAGGATTACTCAAACCTATCAAAAGGAAAAGAAAAAGAAGGAAAAGAAAACAGTTAACTATAATCCAAACATGAAAAGAGTATCAACCAAATTGTGTATGACCATTTTCTTTTTGCAGGTCAAATAAGCGATTCCAGCTTATTTGGGACTTGAGGCATAGCTGTTGTTAGGTAAATGCAGTATGTATTTACCAGAGAAGCGTGCAGCAGCTTCTCTTAAACAACTTCTGTTCAATCAAAATGAGAGCCCATGCATATTGATGATACCAGTTTTACTTTCACCTTGACAATAATATTGGAATAGTATATGCACTGTAGTCTGTAGATGTGGAGGAAAATTTGTTGTATTAAAAGTTTTGGTAAAGTACAAAAGATTGTACGGTATGTTTGGGAATGAGGCTAAGTTGATTGAGTCTTCCAATGACTTTACAGATTAAGCTCCAAACCTCAATAGTCAAATGCGTGCAAGTCGATCTGAACACTACCGTTATATATTCAAAAGTTCTGGGCCCTGCCTGTTTTATGTTTTTATCTAAATTTTCAAGAATTGGGGATCTTTCAATTTTCTATATTGAATTTAGACGTGTAACTCTTTTATCTCTGTGTTTGACATTTTCAAATGCATAACCAACTTCCTCCGTTTTCCTCTTATAAAACAAAAGTACGTTTAGTGTTATATAGTTTTGAAGGAGATTAAACATGTGATATCTAGGTTGTAAGGCCATAATTACGTAATTCTATTGATTGTCAAAGTACTTTGCCTCCAAAATATGAAATCAAATGGAGAAAAGAGTTACTCCCTTCACCAAGTTTAATCCTTACACTCTGAGAAGTTTTATAACAGATGTATTGTTCTTTTAAAAATTAAAAGACAATCATGTCCGTGTTATAGATTTCTTATGTGTTTCACTATGTTGGAAGACTAGTGTGTTTTGGCCAAGCTTTTTTTTTTTGATAAGGTGAAGATTTCATTAAAAACAGTATCAAGCTGATACTGTAATGTGTTTTGGCCAAGCTTTTAAAATTTATTTATTTTAAAAAGTAATTTTTGTCAGAAATGTGTTTAGAAAAAGTATTTTTATAGAGTAATAATTTGTGTTTGGCTAACGTTGAAAAGCACTTTGCCACATTAGAGTGCAATGTGTGCTTGGTCGAGGTTCCAAAAGTGTTTTGTGGGAAAACATTATTTTTTCCGCTCTTTTGACTGCTCTTATTTTTCATTAGAGATTGGTCAAACATCTTAACTTTTTAAAATAATTTAAAAAAAAAAAAAATTTAGCTTCCCAAGAGCCTGGCCAAACAAATTAATCATTACTAAAGCGATTGTGTTTTAAACGTAAAAATAGCTCTAGCAGTTAGCACCAAGTCTTAGCTATATATCAGTTCTCCCTTAGCGCGTAGGATTTTTTTTTTCTTCTTCTTTTTCATAAGCTTTAAAGAGATTTATTTACCAGTTTCAAATTATGAACGTCGATAGTAATGAGTTAAAACTTGAATAGAGGTAAAAGAACAAGTGTTAATAAATTGATATAATTGACAAAAGGTGATGCATTAGTTGTTAAGCAAATGTCATGACTGAACTTTTAGTAACTAGAATATAAAATTAGAGGCGTAGTATATATAAAAAAAATATTGTTTATAATTTGTGTTTTATAATTGCATTTCTTGCATTACAAACAAATATTTGCTGTTTGTGTTTATTACTTTGACCACTCTGTGTCCAGGAGTAATTACTGTAAGTAACCTATAATACAAGGCAAAATAAATGCTAAAACTGGTGTAATTAACCGGTTAAACTACATTAATAATCTAAACAATGCATTTAACGTAAATGTTGGAACTTAAAGAAAGAAAGAAAACAAAGTAAGAAGTTAATCAGCATCTAATCGTTAAACTGTTCAAGAAAGAAGTGATAGACATAAAAAATTACTAAAACTTCAACAAATATGAAACTTGAATCCATAATCTAATATCACAATATGTTCGATGATAAGAATTTTAAGTGGATCACATTAAGTTTAAATCATGGATCCGTCTAACTAAAATTAAGAGTACATGTAGAGGCGAATTAATCTTGCAGTATCAGGTCCTCAATAAAGTTGAATACATAAAGCTTAAATCTCGAATCCGCCGCCTCTAACAATATGGATGGTGAAGGTCCTACGGTATTTCTTTTTGAAAGCTACTATGACTGTGCTTTGCTTGAACCGATGGTCTATTAGAAACCAACTCTCTACCTTTGCAAAGTAGGGTTTAGGCTGCATACACACTATCTTTTCCGAACCTCATTCATGAGATTATACTGAGTTTGTTGTTGTATACGTTGATCTTCGTAAAATCTTCTAATAAATTCCTCTGCTCTTTGCTCCAAACCTTGCCTTTCCTCAAACGTGGCTTCTTCATCTTCACTATAATCTGATATAGAAATCTCATCACAGTCAACTCCCTTATTCCACAGTTCTTGGCCATGCAAAATATTTCTTCTTTTCTGAATCTTTTCTCGTCCGTACCCATGATAATGACAACTACATTCATAAAGATTTAACAGTGAGGAATAAGTAGAAGGCATAGATTGAGTTCTTGTTATACTTTTGGAGGGATTATTTGAGGAACTAAAAATACGAGAAATTTGCTTTATTATTTTGAACAACTTGAGGGAATTGTTTCTTTGCTTATGATTAGGGTTTCTAAAAGTGGAAGACATTGTTTAGGCATAAAGATCAAAGAAATGTGTAACGCATTTTGAATCGTGACTCTCTATATGTACTTGAATGGGAAATTAGGGTTTAATGTTATTATAAGGAAGTGGTGTACTTTGTATCTTGTTATATATTCGGTAAATCTTGAAGTTCCATTAGTTTTATTTACTTTCCTTATAAATGCATGTCTTCGTGTAGTTAAAATATTTTAGATTTAAATTATAAATACTATGTGATCAATGTAATTTAACATCTTATTTTAGCAAGTTTGTTACCATTTTTATTTGATTATAAATTATAACTTATTATAAAGATTTACTTATAATTTTGATTGTGTATATGTCTTTGATCATGAGTGCGTAGAACTTAAACTCAAATATTCTTATCTGAGTTAAAAGCTATACATATAAATGTAATGAAAGGCTAATCTTCTTGGTTATGTTTAGCGCTTTAATTCTTTAGAGGAAACAGAAAAAAAGAAAACTACGTAACCGCCACCATATAATTATCATGGTTGTGCAATTAATGGCTCTATATATTAAGTAGTTGGTTTCACTTTGGCAGGTTACAAGTTACAAGTCTTATTGGTCCCAGTTGTTTCAAATGCCAGCCAAGGTTCTTATAAGCCGATTGATGCATATTGTAGAAGTTTTGTATGGCCGGGCACTGAAACCTTTAACTGAAAAGGCCCTTATCTCTTGGGAAAAGATATGTTTGCCCAGAACTTTTGGAGGTTTAAACCTCCTTAACATAAAGATCTAGAATAGAGCTGCTTTGGCTAAGACTTTCTGGGATTTTGCTCACAAAGGTGATAAATTAGGATCAAATGGATTCATGAGTTCTACCTCAAAGAGTTCCCCAACAAGCTTGTTGGATCATGAGGAAAATTTTGGAAGCAAGACACATCTTGGAGCAAGAGTAGATTAAACATGGTCCAGGTAGTTTGACCAAACGAATTTATGAGCAGCTCCTGTGAGCACGTGATTTTTACCGTACCCGAAATATTTTTATAAAAATTATTAAATAATTTCTAATTGATTATTAATTTAATTATTCGATAGATCTTGAAGATTTCAATTATTTACACATGCTATCCTTATAAATGTGTCTTTGTGGATGCAGTTAAGATAATCTGGATCTAATAAAATTAGAATAGCCCGACCATTTATAAAGTTTCTTAGAATATTTATGTTATAATGATCCGATCGGTCATTTTACTTTCTAGATTCCCGTTCTTCCAATTAAGACTTCCCATATGTGCTTTTACTGTTTTATGACTTGCGGGGATGATTAGTTCGGGTTTGAAAGGGTTTGGGTTAAAATCGAAATAATTAGTTCCTTAATAGTGGCCTAAGATGGCCAAGTTTGACTTGAATCAACATTTTGAGTAAACGACTTTGGAACCGGATATGATAGTTCCGGTTTGTATGATGATTTTGGACTTGGGCATGTCTTCGGATCGAGTTTCGGGTGATCCGGGAGTGTTTCGGCGCTTAATGTTGAAAGTTGGCTCATTGAAGGTTTTCAAGTTCTTTAAATTTGGTTTGAAGTAGACTTTGGTGTAACCGAGGTTTGTTTGAGATTCCGAGCCTGGGAATAGCTCCGTATGGTAATTTATGACTTGTACGTAAATTTGGTGTCATTCCGAGTTGTCTAAGTATGATTCGATGCGTTCGGAGCTAGTTGAAGAAGTTTGAAGTTCATAAGTTGATCAATTTGATTTTCGGGTGCAATTTTTAGTTTCAATATTGTTTTACGTGTTCCGAGGGTTCAGGTAGGTCCATATTATGTTTATGGACTTGTTGGTACAGTTGGACGGGTCTCGGGTGAGTTTAGGACCACCCCGAGTTAAGTTCAAATTTCTACCAACTGTTGTTCTGAGTTCCTTCTACGCGAACGAGGAGAAGGCCTCGTGTTCGCAATGAAGAAATTGGACTGGGAGAGATTTTGGTTTACGCGTCCGTGAAAATAGGCTCGCGACCGCGATTCTCTAGGTCATTGGCCATCGAGTTCATGTGAGATGGCTCGCGTTCGCGTAGAAGGCCTGGGCCTGGGAGCTGGGTAGGTGAAATGCCTTTCGTGTTCGCGGGTATTGAGATGGCTCCATTTGAGGCTTTATATGGTCAGCAATATCGTTCGCCCATCGGATAGTTTGAGCCCGGCAAGACTAGATTATATGGCACGAATTTAGGGAGGGATGCCTTAGAGAAGGTAAAGTTGATTCAGGAGCGACTTCGCACAGCACAATCCATACAGAAGAGTTACGCAGATCAGATGGCGCGTGATTTATCATTTATGCAAGGCGAGAAGATTTTCTTGAAAGTCTCGCTGATGAAGGGTATCATGAGGTTTGGAAAAAAAGGCTAGCTGAGTCCGAGGTTTATTGGCCCATCTGAGGTGTTGAGGCTAGTTGGAGAGGTTGCTTATGAGCTTGCTTTGCCTCCCAGTCTACTGGGAGTTCTTTTGGTCTTTCATGTGTCTATGCTCCGGAAGTACCATGTCGATAGGTCGCATGTGTTAGATTGCAACACGATTCAGCTAGATGAGAGTTTGGGTTGTGAGGAGGAGCCAGTTGCCATTATTGACAGGCAGGTTCGTAAGTTGAGGTCTAAGAAGATTTCTAAGGTAAAGGTCCATGGAAGGGTCAACCAGTCGAGGAGGCGACTTTGTAGAACGAGGAGGACATGCGAAGTACATATCCACACTTATTCAGCACTCGAGGTATGATTCTAAACCCGTTCGAGGATGAACGTCTGTTTAAGAGGAGGATAATGTAACGATCCCACTGGTCATTTTGCTTTCTAGATGTTAATAATAGTGATCATGGAGCGACTGTAAGAATTTTGGCTATAACAAATAAATAACCTCTTCGCCCACGCGAACAAGTGCAGGACTCTAATTAACGAAATTCTCACTCGTATCAACTGTTGTTATCGAAGATAAAAATAGCAGGGAGTTAAGAACTAACTCGATAAATAATAATTGAGAAAAATTTAGAAAACATGCCAGTATATTAATTAGAAACATAAACATGCCCTTTCCAAAATGATAACAATAATTAATTTCATGTGTTTCATATAAACAGAAAATAATTAATAATTCAATAATGATCTCTGTAATACTGTGTCATATCAAATATTTATTTGGGAGGTTTCTCAGAATGGACCATGTAATTGGTATAACTGTGGACCTCTTCGCAAGAAATCAAATATAACGGTAGTCCCTACTCGAGGAAAACCGGCTATACTATGCTAGTTTTATTTTCACTCTAGCGACACTGTAATGGTAGTCGAAATTACAAGGTACACCAGGTCTAACAAATCTACTGTTAGCTACGTGATCCTTCTAAGTCTTCATTTATACTTGTCTTTGTAATCAGTAAATACTCGTATGAAAATTATAGTACATGACATTTCAATTCTTAACAAATCATGTATTTCATTTTGATAATAGTAAATCTTATTTCAAGTAATTATAAAACATATCTAGTAACAACGAAAATATTTAAAATAATAGTAATCATCTCAAATAATTATTTCGGTATCACATCGAATTAAGAATTTGTCCCACATATAAATTCAAAATAATTAATAATATATTCATATTAAAAATTATATGTAAATCATGCAAGTTATAAAAATACATATAATAATAAAATTAATGCTCACCGTACCGTGTGCCGAAAAAATCAAAGCTTAGCTTCTTATCGATCCAAATACTCAATTCGCATGCAATCTATAAATCAATATAATCTTAATATTTTCATGTGTTGACCCCGAAATTCGCTAAATTTAAGTGATACTGAATTCCAAATTCCAATTGCTCTCATCCCAATGTCACGCAAAATATTATCTGTTAGGCTTTTCATGACCCTATAAAAATTATTTCTACAATTCCATAATTCCTGGACTAATTGTTTTACCAAAAAAACTCAAATTTTTTGTGTTACCATTTCAATAAGCATCAACTCAATCCTAGTATCTTAGTTTAACTCAAACCCGATAAGATCATGTATATACTGATACACGTTTAAGTAAAAATAATAATACTATACTGTTTTCCTCCTTTTTCTTTATGTTCTACTCTAATTAATGAGGTAAAACCACACACACAAAAAAAAAAGCATTAAATTTTCATAATATTTCTCGTAGGTATTTTTTTTCCTCAGACCCAACAAGATCACATAGATAGAAGAAGAAACTCAAACAAAATCGTAAAAAGGAAGTGAAACTTTTACCAAAAAAGAGGTTGCGCTAGAAGGATTATGAAGAAGCACTAAGTAGGGGTATACATAGGCCGGATTGGTTCGAATTTTTCAATTATCAAATCAAATAAATTGTGTTGGGTTTTTAAATTTGTAAACCAAACCAAACCAACAAAATCGGGTTTTTCAATCTCGATTTTTCTCGGATTTTTCGGGTTTTCAGGTTTTTTTCCGTAAAGTCTTCATAGCATAAAATATGTAACTTGGGCTCCAAATATTTCTTAAGTCCTAGTAAAATACAACTATATAATATGTTTTCCAAGAAACTAACACAATAATATGAGATAAGTCATAGCATTATACTAAAATATTCAATAATAAAGATAAAATAATAAAATTACATAAAACAAATATTGCTAATTAATAAGTCATAATGAAAATTAACATAATCTAAATATACTATATAGGTCATGCTAAAATAAATATAGCTAATAAGTACTAATATTAGTTACATAACTAAGCACGAAAAAAAAAGATAAACTAAATTATGCATTTTCAATATAAACCAATATAAAACTAAAATAATTATCCAATACTATCATCATTCCTAGTATTGAATTGAATTTCTTTTGTTAGCATTAGTATTGATTTGAACTTTGTTTGAGTTAATACATTTATGAGCTATAAAATTTATTTGCCATTCAAGAATGTTAAGTCTAAACTTGAAATAATATGTTAAAAGATAAAACTATGAAAAAGTTTAAGAAATATTTATAAATTACATTACAATAAATATTTATATGTATAAAATATTTTTAAAAATTATATAAATATAGTATCGGGTTGGTTTGGTTTCGGTTTGACTCTTTTTAGTTAAACAAACCAAACCACATTGGATATTTTTCCCGGTTTGACTCGGATTATCGGTTTGGTGCGGTTTATCGGTTTTCTTTGTACACCCCTAGCACTAAGAGTAGAACGTTCTTTTACTCGTAAAATGGTACAATTGAATTTATACGTGGTTTATAGACAAGTGAATTAATTTGATCCAAGAATAATAGATGAATTAAACATAAATATAAGACTTAGCCTTAAAATTAAAATAGACGACAGATATCTCGATTCCGGTCGTAGAGCTACTGAGAGCAATAAGAACAATACAGTAAAATGTTATTGAGCTTTTGATAGAATATAGTGTATGCTTGTCAGAAAAATTTGTCTTTACAATGATAGTAAAGGGAACAAAATCCTAGGATTAAGCACCTCTTTAATGACAATTATGAGGGCCACTAAATAATGTGTAACAGTGGACAATGAATGCCATATTCTCTGTAACGGATCATTTTCACTTAATGATACAGTATATTCTTCATTGAATGCTACCGGATGGTGGCATTAATTTTGTCGTTATGAGTATCATTCTCTCCGGTGACAACCGAGATCATTGTCTTCGGGTTTAGCTATCTTCTGCCTTCGATTCCATCTGTCGTTTTCTCATGCGATTATTAAATATGAACATATTTTACTCCTTACAGATAGTCCCCCTGCTTTCTGGTGGCATAACTTCGTATTACCGGGAAGTTAGTAGAAATACCCTTTTTGGCGGAAAATTCTCTGATCCCCTCTGAAAAGTTTCTGACGGTTGATTAGAAATACGTCTCTTTGCATTTAATTCCCGGAACATGCGTCATCCCACAATTTAGCATCACTTCGACCGATTATCGAGGTAATTATGGCCACGATTTCAGCCGCCTATACCTTTACTTATATGCATCAAACCTCTTTATTTACACTTCATAATTCTCTACACTTTCTCAATCTCTCTTTACTCAACTCGTGCTTTGTCTTTAACCTTCCTTTAACCTTCTTCTTGAGAGAAAACCTTCCCTCCTTTTTTGATAAAAAATGGCCTCTTCTTCCAGAAACCTTAGTTCTTCAAAGAACAAAGGTAAAGCTGATGATGCTGCTCCTCTTACGGTGAGGTCCATCATCCCAAAGAGTCTTGTCAGCACCAAAGACTTTGAAGAGAAATATCCTTCCGCTAACCCTCGTACGTGGACCGTTAGCGTATATCCTTCTTCCATCCATCCTTCTAGTATTCCTTATATGAATGAAGACTGCCACTGTCAAGATTTAGACATTATCTCTCCCAACCTAGCGAAGCGAATAACCTTACCCAGGAAAGGTTTTAGGTATTTTTACACGTATCCCTTCACTTTGGGACCGTTCTCTTTAAGTGGAGAGCTTGACTTCGTCATCGTGGAATTTTGCATCTGCTACCAGGTGTGTTTGGCATAGGTAAGTCCTTCTGTATGGAGGACAGTCGCTTGTCTTCGGAGCCAGTGCCAGGAGACGGGAGAAGAGCTAACCC
Organism: Nicotiana obtusifolia; assembly: GCA_002018475.1. Lineage (NCBI taxonomy): Eukaryota > Viridiplantae > Streptophyta > Magnoliopsida > Solanales > Solanaceae > Nicotiana > Nicotiana obtusifolia. Next base: position 34,723 of record MCJB01030879.1, read on the forward strand.
TAGCTCGATTCATGAACCTCTATTCCCCCAAGATCTTCCACGGGGGAATGATAAATTTCAACAAGCGCGGCCACCATGCTCTGTTATCCAGCATGGATAATAACAACAATCGTGGGTGGATGGAACGTTTCGTTTCAGTTGCCATCAGTGACATTATTCCAGCTACAACTTCATCCTTTCCGGAATTATGGAACCGCACTCGTAAGTTCACCATTCGTCTTTTCTTCCGTTAAAGATCATTCCATATCGTTATTGACCTTTCTTCTTTCACTTCTTTCATCGACTCGGGGGGTTCCACCTAGGGTTGAAGCTTGGACCAGTGGGTCTAGAACATTTTGGACGTTACTACGCCCGAGACCCGCACGTGGAAACAACTGGCCCTTAAATATGGGTGGAAGACCAAAAATCATAGTAAGTCAAACTCAACTTGTTCTTACCTTTTCGTAGAAGGAACTTGTTTAACCCTTCTCTCATGTTGGATTCAAGTCTACCCCAGGGCTCAGTTGTCATCCCCAAGAAGGATGTTTTGGACAGTCCTGCTGACGCAGCGAGGCTGCTGCAGGAGGCTTTTATAGAGAGAGATGTCTCTAGGCATGCTTCTGGTGTGAGTGCTTCTTCTCGGAGTCCCCGGCCGAAGAACAAGCAATCAAAAAAGAAGACGTTCCTCCGCGGTCGGGGAAAAATAAAAAGGCGAAGAATGTCACTCTCGAGTCGTCTCCAGAAGTTGTGGTGATGAGCCCCCCGCCCAGGCCGAACATAAACACCGTAATGATTGACGATGATGGGGAAGCCAACGAGGAAGGGGCTTCTCTACATAGAAGACGATGACCTTCCTCACTCAAAAGACTGCTCAATCTGTTCAGTTAGTTACACCACCCGAGGATGATGTCTCGGCACTCTGGGGGAGTATAAGATGGTGGAAAATGCTATCTCTCACTTCCGAATCCCAGTTGCCGTGCCCAGTACCGTGAGGCTGACTATTGGGTCCCATGCCGTCTTTGGTTGATGAGAAACCAACAACTAGCACTGCGCCTACCGCAGCCACTTCTCATCCTTCAACGCCATCAGCTTTATCTTCTTCTTCACCAACTCTTCCTTCACCACCAGCAATGCTATATCATTTCCACAGGTCGCAACTGCCCGAGAAGAGGATCTCCCTCTCCCCCAGTCCCCAGTTCTTTGGAACTTGGGGTAAAATTATGCTGCCCCCTCAGAAGATCCACAAAGGGGGAGGAGCGTTACTCTCTCGGTCTCTACCGGATGCCATCTGCTACCCCGGCCGATGGAACTTGCAAACTATCTGAAGCGTTTGGCTTCAGAAAAAGATAAGAGAAAGATACAAGATCTCTCGGGAGAGTGTTTACATTACTATGCACAATGCAACAACGGTATATTCTTTATTTCCTTCATTGTCTTTTCTATCTTTGATATAGTAGGATTTTGAATTTGCATTTTTGTTTTGCGGGACAACTTCCTTGCTTCTGAGGGCCTCCAAAGGTTGATTCGTGATAAGGAGGAACTTACCTCCGAGCGGGACCAAACTGCAGCTCGTCTCTTAGAGCTAGAAGCTAGAGCTGCTGAGGCCGTTGTGTTGGAGGCTCGGTTGCAGCAAAGCGAGCAAGAAGTGGAGACCCTTAGCCAAGAAGTCACCTCGTTGAGGGCTCAATTTGAAGAAGCTAGGGCAAAATGTGTTGAAATCCGTAGTGTAGTTCTTGTTGCATCTAATCTGAGGCTGCCTCTGTTGAAAGATTAAACAATTTGAAGGTGGTCTTGAACTCCAAAGTTGAAGAGCTTGCTGCCGCCGGGGTGAAGTATGCCCAATTGGAGAAGTACAAAAAGACCATCGAGCATAATAGATTTTCAGCTCTACTGTCCGTGATCTCGATGTCAGCCTCCGGTCCGTTAGATCTGCGCGAGAAATCCTTTTTGCCAAGGTTGACCAACTTAGAGAAGAACTCAAGCATCAAGTTTTTTCCCTCGTTGTTGAAAAAACTTATGCTATGTACCGCATGAGGAGAAAAACCTTAGAAGACGCTACAGCGAGTGTCATTAACTTCGATGCCGAAATCGCTAAAGCTCGTGAGCTGGAATTGGCTGCTAAAAGGGGTCGTGCGGCTAGGCCTGATGCTACCGATTCTTCTGTGTAATGACCTGACCGGTAGTTTTGCTTTCTAGATCTCCGTTTCCCTAAATAAGACTCTCCGTATGTGCTTTTACTATTCTATGACTTGCGGGGCTGGTTAGTTCGGGATTTGGAAGGGTTCGGGTTGAAATAAGAATACTTAGTTCCTTAATATTAGCTTTAAAGGGGTAATGTTGACTTTGGTCAATATTTCTAGTAAACAACCTCGAAACCGAGATTTGATGGTTTCAATAGGTTCGTATGATGATTTTGGACTTGGACGTATGTGCGGATCGAGTTTTGGATGACCCGGGAGCATTTTGGTGCATAAAGTTAAAAGTTGGTTAATTGAAGGTTCGAAAGTTCTTTAAATTTAGTTTGGAGTAGGCTTTGGTGTTATCGAGGTCTGTTTGGGATTCCGAGCGAGGGAATAGCTCCATACGGTGATTTAAGACTTGCACACAAAATTTGGTGCCATTCTGAGTATTTTAGGTATGATTTGGCGCGTTCAGAGCAAGTTGGCAGATGCGGACATGGTGCGCACTTGCGAATGCGAAGGTGCGATGGAAGCAACGGCAGAAGCAACCAAAGCCGCAGGTGAGGCACACACGTCACAACAGCGGTCCCGCAGAAGCGGGCCTGTGGTCCGCAGATACGGAAGAGGCCAACTGAGGGAGAGCCGCATTTGCGAGGCTTTCTCCGCAGAAGCGGAAATCCTGGAGGCAGTGAGGTTCATTTAATACGAGACTTAGGCTATTTTTGACTCATTTCTTTCACTTCTTGGGCAATTTTGGAGCTTCTTAGAGAGGGGTTTTCACCTAGCTATTGGAGGTAAGTGATTTCAATCCAATGTAAGTTAAATACATAGATTATGGGTAGATTTTAACATGTAAAATTGCGGAAATTATGGGTTTAGATGAAAACCCTAGGTTTTGATAAAAATGGGATTTAACCACGAAAATGGTAATGGAATTTGGTGAAAATTATATATTTGAGTTTGTGAGGTTATGGGTAACAATTATATTTGAAATTTTTTGGAATCCGGGCACGTGGGCCCGGGGGTGAATTTTTGGAATCTTCCAATTTGGGTTGGGTAATTACTCTAATAGTTATATTATGAACTTTTGAACGTATATTGATTAATTTATATAACATTTGACTAGTGTCGGGTTGTTTGGCACCGAGTTGAGAAATTAAAGCATATTTGCGGACTGGAAGTGAGCTTGAGAACGAGGTAAGTCTCTTGCCTAACCTTGTAAGAGGGAACTCATCCCCTTAGGTGTATTTGTTGTGAATTACTTGTGTGGGGAGCTACGTACGCACTGGGTGACAGTCCGTGCGTAGATAAATTCCATGTGATGTCCGGGTAGTCTTAGATTTACATCCTGCTTTGTTTGCATTGTTATGTTGATCATGCATATTAATGGTCTTAAATAAAGCTGAGATTAAGGATTTTAAGATTTAAAGTCTCCAGTTTGGATTTCTTATGTTTGAGAAGAATTGAAGAATTTTATAATAACTCTGATAAATCCATGTTCCCTCGCGTCGCAAGTATTTCCACGAGCAAGGTAAATTCCTCTACTCTTATGGGAGCGGGCCGTTCGCCTCGGCAGGTTAATAGATGCATCCATGGTTCGTGCTGTTCGACCCTCGGCAGTGCACACGGTATATTTTTGGATCGAACTGTACGAGCTCGGCATAAATCGTGCGTGAGATAATACTCAGAGCCTAATTATACTTGATATTATATTATTGCTTGAGCGGTTAGACTTATTTAAATGACAGAAATTGACTTGGAATTTATTATTAGCGAAAGAATTTATTATTCCTTGCTTTTTATTGAGTTGTATTTATTATTTACATAAGCCATGCTTATTTAGAATTCCTGTATTTTATTGTTAGCCCCATAGTAAGTGTCGATGTCGACCCCTCGTCACTACTTCTTCGAGGTTAGACTAGATACTTACTGGGTATATATTGTTTATGTACTCACGCTACACTTCTGCACTAATCGTGCAGGTTCTGAGGCAGGTGCATCTGGTAGTTATCCCGAGGCACACCCCTGATACTTTAAGACTTCGTGGTGAGCTGCTTTCCGAGCCTGTACTGCAGCACCTGGAGTCTCTCTTTTGCTTTTATTTTCTGTCTACTCCATTCGGACAATAGTTTAGTATTTTGTATATTCTACTAGTAGACCATACACTTTTGACACCAGGTCTTGGAATTTTGCTAGTAGACACTCGATGATTTTGAGTATTTTATTTCACTATGCCTGTTCGTAAAATCGTTCACACTTCATTTTATTAAATTTCTCACCTCGTACTTATTTAATAATTAAAAATTAACTATTTCAAAAATGTTAAAAGAATAAATGCATGGCTAGTTCACCATTGGCTTGCCTAGCGGCGATATTGGGCGCTATCACGACCTATAGGGAAATTGGGTCGTGACAACATGGTATCAGAGCACTAGGTTTACGTAGGTCTCACAAGTTATGAGTAGGCCTAATAGAGTTTTGCGGATTGGTGCAGAGACGTCCGTACTTATCTTCGGGGGGCTATACGGTGTTAGGAAACCACTCTTTCTTCACCTCCTATCGTACAATTGATGTTGTGCTAAGTATCTTTCTCTTATTCCCTCACAGATGGTGAGAACGCGCGTGACAGAGGTACCCGATCATGGAGGAGTTGCTCCTCCTATTGCTAGAGGCCAAGACAGAGGGAGGGCCTCAGCTCGTGGTAGAGGATGAGGACGTCCTAGAGTTGCCCCAGTTATGCCATCAGTGGATCCAGTGGAGGATCCTATTATTGAGGAGCAGGGCGAGGCGCCTGCAGCAGAGCCATCCCCAGTGGACTTCATGTCCGCGCCAGGATTCCAGGAGGTCATGGGCCGTATGCTATGGTTCATGGATTCTATGGCTTAGGATGGTTTATTTCCAGCAGATCCAGCCATATCTCAGGCGGGAATGGGATCATAGACCTCTACCGCTCGGACTCCAGGGCATGTAGCTGCCCTTTATCAGACCCTGGGTGCACTACTCATGGGCGGAGCTTAGCCAGTTGCAGCAGCTATATCTGAGCCCATACCAGCTGCGGCCGGTGATCCGCAGAGGCTATTGGAAAGATGGACTAGGCTACATTCTCATATCTTTGGAGGTGAGCGACATTAGGACCCCCAGGACTTTATTGATTGCTGCTGGGACAGACTGCACAACATAAAGAAACTGGAGTCCCACAGGGTGGACTTTAGCTGGAGGGCAGGGCCCATAGATGGTGGTAATCTTATCTTCTCGGCAGACCAGCAGGTTCTCCTCCCATGACTTGGGACCAGTTCACACGCCTCTTCTTGGACAGATATATTCCACTCTCTTATAGGGAAGAGTTGCGATTTCAGTTCGAGCAGCTCCAGTAGGGCCTGATGTCGGTGGTCGACTATGAGGCGAGATTCTCTGAGTTGTCTCGCCATGCACTTATGATACTTCCGAGAGGTTGATATGGGAGTGCAGAGATTTGTTGTCTCTGAGTTTTCTCGCCATGCAAAGAGAGTGCAGAGATTTGTTGCAGGTTTTCACTCTGGTAGCCAGGCCACTATGGCTCGAGAGGTTGATATGGGGACTTCTTACGAACTAGTTGTGGAGATAGCTCGAAGGATCGAGGGTTTCCGTCAGCGAAGCCGAGAGCGGAGGGAACGAGGGGTAATCGGTTTCAATATTCTGGAGAGTTCAGTGGTGCCCCGGCTAAGGGCAGGGGTCAGTTCGTGAGGGGTCATTTTAGCAGGCCCACATATACAGCACTGCCGCCTCCTCGGTTGCTCCAGTTCGGCCCTACTTCAGTGCCATCCCATAGAGTTCCTACCGACCACCAGCTATTCAAGGTTCCTCCAGTGGGTATTCAGGCTATCAGGGTCAGACTTCAGGTCAACAGCCCTCCGTTCCGAGGGGTTGTTACGAGTGCGGGGATCCTGGCCACATGAAAAGGTTTTGTCCTAGACTTTGGGGGCAAGGCAGTACAGCCGGGACATCACCCTGTGATTACAGCACCCCGCTGCCGCACCAGCCGTCCGACCGCCCAAAGGCGGAGGGCAGGTGGGTAGAGGCCGTCCTAGAGGTGGAGGCTAGTCAGGTGGCGCTCCAGCTAGATTCTATGGTTTTTTGGCCAGACCAGATGTAGTGGCCTCAGATGCCGTGATCATAAGTATTATTTCTATCTGCGGTAGGGATGCTTCGGTACTGTTTGATCCAGGGTCTACGTATTCGTAAGTTTTATCTCTGTTTTCTCATTTTCTAGGTGTTACTCTTGAGCCTTGGGTACTCCTGTTTATGTGTCCACTCCAGTGGGCGATTGTTGTTGTGGATCGGATCTATCGGTCCTACATTGTTACTTTCTATGGTTATGAGACCTGAGCAGATCTTCTGTTGCTTGATATGACCGACTTTGAGGTCATCCTGTGCATGGATTGGTTGTCCCTATATCACGCCATCCTTGATTAACATGCCAAGACTGTTACCTTGGTGATGCCAGAGCTTTCTAGATTGGAGTGAAAAGGTTCGTCCATCAGCGCATCTAGCCGGGTTATCTCTTTTTTGGAAGGCTCGACACATGGTTGAAAAGGGTTGTTTGGCTTATCTAACTTATGTGCGGGATACTACTGTAGAGACTTCGGTGATTGATTCAGTGCTCGTGGTCCGAAAGTTCTCCGATCTGTTTCCTTCTTATCTTCCAGGCATGCCACCAGATCATGACATTGATTTCTACATTGATTTGGCTCCAGGTATCCAGCCTATCTCTATCCCACCATACCGTATGGCTCCAAAAGAGTTGAAGGAGTTGAAAGAACAGCTAGAGGAGTTCCTAGCAAAAGGGTTTGTCAGATCGAGTGTGTCGCCTTGGGGTGCACTGGTGTTATTTGTGAAGAAGAGGGACTATGCGAATGTGCATTGATTACCGCCAGTTGAACAAAGTTACCATTAAGAACAAGTACCCGTTGCTTTATATTGATGTAGGGTGCTAAAGTTTTCTCTAAGATCTACTTGAGATCGGGGTACCATCAAGAGGATTCGGGATTCGGATGTTCCGAAGATGGCCTTCCGTACTAGAAATGGCCATTATGAGTTCCTAGTGATGTCCTTCGGTTTGACTAACGCCCCAGCAACGTTTATGGATTTGATGAACCGGGTGTTCTGGCCATATATTGACTCATTTGTCATCGTCTTCATTGATGACATTTTGATCTACTCGCGTAGCATGGAGGAGCATGAGCAGCATTTGAGAGTGGTGCTTCAGACCTCCAAGTGTGAGTTCTGGTTTGATTCTGTGGCATTATTGGCTCTTGTTGTATCAGGCAAGGTAGATCCCAGGAGGATCGAGGCAGTTTAGAGTCGGCCTCGTCCTACTACAACAACTGAGATCAGGAGCTTCTTGGGGTTATCAGACTATTATCACCGGTTTGTGGAGGGCTTCTCATCTATTGCATCACCTTTGACTAGATTGACCGAGAAGGGTGTCCCGTTTCGATGGTCCGATGATTGTGAGGCGAGCATTTAGAAGCTCAAGATCGCATTGACTTCAGCACCGATGTTAGTGTTGCCTTCCAGTTCAGGAATGTATACTGTGTATTGCGACACTTCACACGTTTATTTGGGTTGTGTATTAATGCTGGAGGGTCGAGTTATTGCATATGCTTCACGTCAGCTGAAGCCCCACGCGAAGAATTACCCCGTACATGATTTGGTGTTGGCCGAGATTGTTCATGCTCTTAAGATTTGGAGGCATTATCTTTATAGGGTGTCGTATGAGGTATACACCGATCGTCATAGCTTGCAGCATTTGTTCAAGAAGAGGGATCTTAATTTGAGGCAGCGCAAGCTACTAAAAGATTATGATATTACCATCCTTTATCATACGGGCAGGGCGAATGTAGTTGCGGATGCCTTGAGCAGAAAGGCGGAGAGTATCGGTAGTTTGGCATTCATTTCAGTAGAGAAGAGGCCACTAGATTTGGACATTCAGTCCTTAGCTAACATACTTATAAGGTTGGATATTTCAGAGCCCATCCGAGTTCTTGCATACGTCGTCGCCCAGTCTTCACTATTCGTGCAGATCAAGGATCGCCAGTATGACGATCCGTTCTTGTTAGTTCTTAGAAAGACGGTACTGCAGGGTGGTACCAAGGAGGTTACTATCGGCGAGGATGGTATTCTACGACTCCAGGGTCGCCTATGTGTCCCTAATGTTGATAGATTAAGGGAAATGATTGTAGATAAAGCACACAGTTCTCGCTATTCTATTCATCGAGGTGCTACGAAGATGTATCGCGACCTGAGGCAGCATTATTGGTGGTGGTGGATGAAGAATAACATAGTTAAGAATGTAGCGAGGTACTTAATTACTAGCAGGTTAAGTACGAGCACCAGAGGCCAGGTGGCCTATTTTCATTGTTGGGTTGCCGCGGACATTGCGGAAATTTGATACATTTTGGGTCATTGTTGACACGTTGACCAAGTCAGCACACTTCATTCCGGTGGTGACCACGTATTCTTTAGAGAGGTTGGCTCGGATTTACATTTAGGAGATTGTTTAGTAGCATGGTGTGCCTGTTTCCATCATATCGGATACAGGCCCTCAGTTTACTTCGCATTTCTGGAGGGCAGTACAGAGTGAGTTGGGGACCCGGGTAGAGCTCAGCACGACCTTTCATCTGCAGACCGGCAGGCAGTTGGAGCGGACGGTTAAGATCTTGGAAGATATGCTCAGGGCACGTGTGATTGACTTCGGAGGGCAGTGGGATCGATTCTTGTCTTTGGCCGAGTTTGCTTACAACAACAGTTATCAGTCCAGCATCGAGATGGCTCTATTTGAGGCATTATATGGTCGGCGATCGGCGATGTCGTTCGCCCAGTCGGATAGTTTGAGCCTGGCGAGGCTAAGTTATTTGTTACTGATTTAGTGAAGGATGCCTTGGAAAAGGTAAAGTTGATTCAGGAGCGATTTCGCACAGCACAATCCAGACAGAGGAGTTACGCAGATCAGAAGGCGCGTGATTTATCATTTATGGTGGGTGATAAAGTTCTCTTGAAAGTCTCGCCAATGAAGGGGATCATGAGGTCCGGGAAGAAGGGCAAGTTGAGCCCAAGGTTCATAGGACCATTTGAGGTGTTCAGATGAGTTGGGGAGGTTGCTTACGAGCTTGCTTTGCCTCCCAGTCTATCTGGAGTTCATCCGGTTTTCCACGTGTCTATGCTCCGGAGGTATCATGCCGACATGTCGCATGTGTTAGACTTCAGCACGGTTCAGCTAGATGAGAGCCTGGGTTATGAGGAGGAGCCAATTGCCATTGTTGACAGACAGGTTCGCCAGTTGAGGTCCAAGAAGATTTTTTGGTAAAAGCTCAGTATAGGGGCCAACCAGTCGAGGAGGCGACTTGGGAGGATGAGGAGGACATGCGAAGCATATATCCACACTTATTAGGCACTCCAGGTATGATCCTAGACCCGTTCGTCGAACAGTTGTTTAAGAGGTAGAGAATGTGATGACCGGATTGGTCATTGTGCTTTTTAGATCCCCGTTTTCTTAAATAAGACTCCCCATATGTTCTTTTACTGTTTTATGACTTGCGGGGATGGTTAGCTCGGGATTTGGAAGGGTTCGGGTTGAAATTGGAATACTTAGTTCCTTAATATTGGCTTTAAAAGGGTAAGGTTGAGTTTGGCCAATATTTCTAGTAACAACCTCGGAACCGGGATTTGACGGTCCCAATAGGTTCGTATGATGATTTTGGACTTGGGCATACATTCGGATCGGGTTTTGGATGACCCGGGAGCGTTTTGGCGCATAAAGTTGAAAGTTGGTTTATTGAAGGTTTGAAAGTTCTTTAAATTTGGTTTAGAGTAGGTTTTGGTGTTACCGAAGACCATTTGGGATTCCGAGTCGGGGAATAGCTCCCTATGGTGATTTAAGACTTGCACGCAAAATTTGGTGCCATTCCGAGTAATTTAGGTATGATTCGACGCATTCGGAGCAAGTTGGAAGAACTTGAAGTTCATAAGTTGATTCGATTTGATTTGGGTGTGATCCTTAGTTTTGGACTTGTTTTCCACGTTCCGAGGGTTCGAGCAAGTCCATCTCATGATTACAAAGCTGTTGGTATGTTTGGACGAGGCCTCAATGGACCTGTATGCCATTCGGACGATGCGCGGAAGTCGTTTGGCCTTGGATGAACAGCTGAAGCAACAAGCTTCTAGTGCAATCGCACCTGCGGAGGGCCAGTCGCAGGTGCGAGCTCGCAAAAGCGAGCCAACAGCCGCAGAAGCGGCCCAACGTGGGCAACCCAGAAGTCACAAATGCGAGACATGGTGCGCACTTGCGAACGCGCAGGTGCGATGGAAGCAACCGCATAAGCGGCCAAAGCCGCAGGTGCGGCACACACGTAACAGCAGCGGTCCCGCAGAAGCGGACATGTGATCCGCAGATACGGAAGAGGCCAACTGAGGGAGAGACGCATTTGCGAGGCTTTCTCCGCAGAAGCGGTGCCGTAGATGCGGTCATGGAGCCGCAAAAGCGGAAGTCCTGGAGGCAGTGAGGTTCATTTAGTACGAGACTTAGGCTATTTTTGACTCATTTCTTTCACTTCTTGGGCAATTTTGGAGCTTCTTAAAGAGGGGTTTTCACCTAGCTATTGGAGGTAAGTGATTTCAATCCAATGTAAGTTAAATACATAGATTATGGGTAGATTTTTACTTGTAAAATTATGGAAATTATGGGTTTAGATGAAAACCCTAGGTTTTGATAAAAATGGGATTTAACCACGAAAATGGCAATGGAATTTGGTGAAAATTATATATTTGAGTTTGTGAGGTTATGGGTAACAATTATATTCGAAATTTTTTGGAATCCGAGCACGCGGGCCCAGGGGTGAATTTTTGGAATCTTCCAATTTGGGTTGGGTAATTACTCTAATAGTTATATTATGAACTTTTGAACGTATATTGATTAATTTATATAACATTTGACTAGTTTCGGGTTGTTTGGCACCGAGTTGAGAAATTAAAGCATATTTGCGGACTGGAAGTGAGCTTGAGAACGAGGTAAGTCTCTTGCCGAACCTTGTAAGAGGGAACTCATCCCCTTAGGTGTATTTGTTGTGAATTACTTGTGTGGGGAGCTACGTACGCACTGGGTGACAGTCCGTGCGTAGCTAAATTCCATGTGATGTCCGGGTAGTCTTAGATTTACATCCTGCTTTGTTTGCATTGTTATGTTGATCATGCATATTAATGGTCTTAAATAAAGTTGAGATTAAGGATTTTAAGATTTAAAGTCTCCAATTTGGATTTCTTATGTTTGAGAAGAATTGAAGAATTTTATAATAACTTTGATAAATCCATGTTCCCTCGCGTCGCAAGTATTTCCGCGAGCGAGGTAAATTCCTCTACTCTTATGAGAGCAGGACATTCGCCTCGGCAGGTTAATAGATGCATCCATGGTTCGTGCTGTTCGACCCTCGGCAGTGCACACGGTATATTTTTGGATCGAACTGTACGAGCTCGGCATAAATCGTGCGTGAGATAATACTCAGAGCCTAATTATACTTGATATTATATTATTGCTTGAGCGGTTAGACTTATTTAAATGACAGAAATTGACTTGGAATTTATTATTAGCGAAAGAATTATTATTCCTTGCTTTTTATTGAGTTGTATTTATTATTTACATAAGTCATGCTTATTTAGAATTCCTGTATTTTATTGTTAGCCCCATAGTAAGTGTCAATGTCGACCCCTCGTCACTACTTCTTCGAGGTTAGACTAGATACTTACTGGGTACATGTTGTTTATGTACTTACGCTACACTTCTGCACTAATCGTGCAGGTTCTGAGGCAGGTGCATCTGGTAGTTATCCCGGCGCACACCCTGATACTTTGAGGTGTGCTTTCCGAGTCCATCCTGCAACGCCTGGAGTCTCTGTTTTGCTTTTATTTTTCTGTCTACTCCATTCAGACTGTAGATTAGTGTTTTGTATATTCTATTAGTAGCTCATACACTTATGACATCAGGTCTTGAAATTTTGCTAGTAGACACGTGATGATTTTGAGTATTTTATTTCACTATACCTGTTCGTAAAATCGTTCACACTTCATTTTATTAAATTTCTCACCTCGTACTTGTTTAATAATTAAAAATCAACTATTTCAAAAATATTAAAATAATAAATGCATGGCTAGTTCATCGTTGGCTTTCCTAGAAGCGACGTTGGGCGCCATCACGGTCTATAGGGAAATTGGGTCGTGAAATTCTGGTTCCGGTTCTGAGTTCTCGGGAACCGAAGAGAAACCGGAAGGAGATCATGCTAAAGGTCAAAATGACAAAGGCCAGGATATTTAACCGGCGGCGGACCTACCCACTTCCCTTAGGGGTGCGGATGCTTCTCTTCTCCCGGGTTCCGGAGATGCAACAACTTAGTTTTTGATTTCCTTTTTTCAAACTTTTGTGTTGGTGCCGTTTGTCACATTTATTATAAATAAAACACTTTTCATTCAAGTATCATATAAGTTTACCTTTCTGCGTACTTTTGTTTGAACATTTGCGCAAGTTTGCTCTTTGCGTCTTTTTTTTATTTAAGTGTTTGCGCAAGTTTTTGCTACTAAAAAGATCACGTTTTAGCGATGGACAAATTCTATAGCTAAATAGAAAAATCATTTGCTAATCTCATTTAGCGACATATTAGCAATGATTATCAAGAAATTCTGCTAACTACGAGCATTTTATCGACAGATTAGCGACGAAGTTTGTTGCTAATTCTAGTTTTTTTTGTAGTGTTTACTGTTTGCATCTAATCATGCGAGGCTTCAGGCGTATTTTCCAATAAAAGCTTTTGGATTCCGAGCATAAGTTCTTCCAAAATCAACCCTAATGTGAGGGTTTTCATAAGAGAGGGCCTTCTTATGTTTACGGTGCTTTTGAAGAGGACGTCTCCTGTTCATTACGACACTAGCATTTGAAGTACTTGTTTAACTTTTAAATGATAAAATTAGTTCATCGTTTAGAAAAGAAACAAGATAGAAATAAAAGGACTTTACTTTATTCCTTCCATTTTCAAAAGTACATATGCAATCGTTGTGCTAAAAAAATTGCCATTTCTTGTGGCTAACTTGTACAACTTGTTTCTAGGGGGCTGGTCGTACATTCCCCGGTCCCAATGATACAACTACGTTTCCGGGTTTCATATTTCGGTTGAAGTGGCACTCGTTGTTTCCATATAATCATATCATTCCCCCCAGTGTTTGAATGCGAAGAATGCGGCTTAGAATACTAGGAGTTTTACACCTTCGAGGATTCTACTAGTGAATTGCTAGATAATCTTCAGTTCAGTAACAAACTTCACTTCCCCTGAGGAATTTATGCTATCAAGCCAAAGATTATCTAATAATCCCCTAGTGGCTTGCACTTTCGTGAACGGTCGAGTAATCTTTGTTCGACAACAAACTCAACCTCCAGGTAGGAACTTTGCTATCGAGCAAAAGACTATCTAACCGCTCTGTAGTGGTTCGTAGTATGCTTTCCATTGCTGCCTCGTTAAAAACCTTGCCAGAAAAACCCAATTGGGACAAAAAGTTAACAAAAGGAAAAAGAGTGCAGCACATACTTTCAGTAAAGGTGATGTTCATCAGCAATAGTATCGCCTTGAGGTGTGCCACGTTCCAGTTGCTTGGCAACTTTTCTCTAACTTGTATGACCCTTTTCCGGTGACAGCTGAAACCCGGTAAGGGCCTTCCCATGTTGGACCTAGCTTTCCAGCATTGAGTTCCCGGGTGTTCTGAGTTACTTTCTTTAAAACCAAGTCTCCTACTTTGAAATAGTGGAGGTTGACTCTTCGATTATAATATCTCTCTATTGGCTGGCTTTGAGCTACCATCCTTACATGCACCAAGTCCTTGCGTTCGTCTAGCAGCTCCAAATTGACTAATATTGCTTCACTATTTGCTTCTTTGTTTGACTGGAAATACCTCATGGTAGATTCACCTACTTCCACCGGGATTAGGGCCTCTGCGCCATACACAAGAGAAAAAGGAGTCTCCCCGTTCTTGATTTGGCTGTTGTTCGGTACGCCCATTGTACACCTGGAAACTCTTCGGGCCATTTTCCTTTAGCTGCTTCCAATCACTTTTTGAGATTTTGTATTATCACTTTGTTCGTTGATTTTGCTTGACCGTTTGCGCTCGGATGATAAGGATGATGTGACCCTCTTGATTTTCAAATCTTCGAGGAATTTTGTGATTTTTGTGTCTATAAATTATGGCCCATTGTCACATGCTATTTTTTTTGGTATCCTAAATCTGCAAATTACGTTCTTCCACAAGAAATCTACTATTTCACGTTCGTCAATCTTCTGATAAAGACCTGCTTCAACCCACTTAGAAAAATAGTCAGTCAAAATCAAAAGAAATCTTACCTTAAATAGAGCTGGTGGCAGTGGTCCCACGATATCCATTCCCCACTTCATGAACGACCATGGTGACAAGACTGAGTGCAGTGGTTCTGCCGAGTACATAAGCTGTACAACTGTACCGGGGTCCAATCCTTTCATTTTCGTAGACGAGCTAAGGTTAGCTAATGCGTCTGCTTCTACATTTTCTTCCCTTGGGATATGCGTGATTGACCACTCCCGGAACCGAGGGAGCAGAGACTGAACCTTCATTACGTATTGTTGCATTCGTTCCTCCTTGGCTTCAAAGATCCCATAGACCTAATTAACCACCAGCTGGGAGTCGCATTTGATTTCTATGACCTTGGAGTCCAGTCCCCGGGCCAATTCGAGCCCTGCAATTAAAGCTTCATACTCCACCTCATTGTTAGTCTATGGGACCGTTCTTATAGCCTGCCTTAGGGTTTCCCCCGAGCATGGTTAGTATTATGCCGTGCCCGGACCCTTTTACATTGGAAGCTTCATCTGTGAAAAGGGTCCAAACTCCAGATGTCGATTCTGAGACTGTTACTGCTTCTTTGGTTGCCAAAGGTAACAGTCCCGGACTATAATCGGACACAAAGTCGACCAAAACTTGTGACTTATTCGCAGTCCTAGGTATATATTTTATGTCAAATTCACTCATTTTGACGGCCCACTTGGATAGCCTACCTGAAAGTTTAGGTTTGTGAAGGATATTCTGCAGGGAAAAGGTGGTTATCACAACTATCGGATGATATTGGCAACAAGGCCTTAGTTTTTGAGCGGCGAGTATGAGAGCTAAGGCCAATTTCTCTAGATGTGGGTAGCGAGTTTCTGCTCTCGTTAAAATTTTACTAAAGTAATAGATAGGAGATTGCGTACCTTCGTCCTCACGGACTAGAACAACACTTACCACTGCCTCCGAGACTGTTAAGTAAACCAATAATTTTTCGCCTTCCTCCAGTTTTGATAGTAACGGAGGGCTTGACAAATACCTTTTCCAATCCCTCAAAGCCTGTTGACATTCCGGGGTCCATTCAGAGTTGTTCTTCTTTTTGAGCAGCAAGAAGAAATGATGGCATTTCTCCAAAAATTGGGAAATGAATCTACTCAAAGTGGCCAATCTCCCCATTAGCTTTGAACCTCTTTTACGCATGATAGCTGGTCCAGGATGTCTTCGATGGCCTTTATTTTATCGGGGTTAACCTTGATCCCCCTTTGTGATACCAGGAATCCCAAGAACTTACCGGAGCTAACCCTAAATGCACACTTCTCGGTATTAAGCTTCATGTTGTGCTTCCTTAAGATGTCAAAAGTTTCTTGCAAGTATTTTGTAATGATTCGGCCGGTTGTTTAAATATTTTATCCTTGACCCCCTATTTATTACCTCCTTTATGTTATATTGTGGTTATGCGACTTGTCGGGGTGTTTGGTTTTGGTTTCAGGTAAGTTTTGGAGTGGAATGGGATAGTCCCTAAATTGGAGGTTTAAGTTGTAAGAGTTGACCGTAGAATGAATTTTGTGTAGATGACTTCAGAATGGAGTTTTGATAGTTCCAATAGATCCATATGGTGATTTTTGACTTGGGAGGGTATCCGGATATTGATTTGGAGGTCCATAGGTCGTTTCGGCGTGAATTGGCAAAAGTTGAAAAGTTGAAGATTTGGGAAAGTTTGATTGGAGTTGACTTTATTGATATCAGGGTCGGAATCTGATTCTGAAAGTGGAATAGCTCCGTCATATCAATTATGATTTGTGTGCAAAATTTGATGTCAATCGAAGTTGTTTTGGTATGAATCGACATTAGTTTTGGGATTTCGAAGTCCATAAGTTTCTTAGGCTTGAAGATGCGCGATTCATGATTCTAGTGTTGTTGATGTGATTTTATGCCCAGAGCGTGTTCGTATGATGTTTTAGGACTTGTTGATATATTTGGTTGAGGTCCCGGGGGCCTCGGGTGTAATTCGGACCATTTTCAGCGCATTGCGAAACCGTAAAGGTTGTTGAGGTTTTGGTTTTGCTACAGGTCTCGTTTCCTTCTTCGCGTTCGCGAGAGAGGTCTCGCGTTCGTGAAGGAATTCTGCGGAGGCAGGTGAGGTCCTTCGCGTTAGCGAAGGTGGACACGCTTTCATGAAGGTAGGAGAAGTTGTTCACCGCGTTCGCGTAAGAGGAGTCACGTTCGCGTAGGTCTGGACCCAGTGTTTATCGCGTTCACGAAGAGGATTTTGGTAGCTCTGTATTTTTTTGCATCGCGAACGTTTGGCACATTCCGCGTTCGCGAAGAGTAAATCACTAGGCAGCAGATTTAAGTTTCAAAATCGAGGGTTCTTCTCATATTTTACATTTTGGACTTAGAGAACTCGGTGTGAGGCAAATTTTCAGGAGATTTTCAGAAAGATTATTGGGGGTAAGAATTCTTAACTCGATTTTGGTTAATTTACATGAATCTATTAATAATTTCATCATTTAATTAGTGGTTTGAGTTGGAAAATTGGCGGAAAACGGTAGAAACTTCTGAGGCTATGATTTGAGGATTTGAAAGGCGATTTGTGGTCGTAATTCCTGTATGGTTGAACTCATTATCGAATAAGTGTTTGGATTTTGTAATTTTGGTCGAGTTCCGAGGCGTGGTCCCGTGTTGACTTTTTGGGTTGACTTTTTAATTCTTTGCCAAGATCGTAATTTTATTGTTTGAATTAGTTTCCTATAGTTTATATTTATAGTATGAAGTTGTTTTGGCTAGATTCGAGCCGTTCGGAGTTGGATAATCGAGGGGAAGGCCTACTAGTGGATTGATTTAGTGTGATTTGAGGTAAGTGACTTGCCTAACCTTGTGTGAGAGAATTTTCCCTTAGGATTTGTGTTGGTTATGATAATTGTGAGATGTGAAAGCCGTGTACGCATGGTGACGAGTGCGTACATGAGCTAAATATGAAAATTACCGGTTTTAGCTATGTAGATTTGGTTTCATGCGTTAATTGAGTTACCTTAACATGTTATAGTCGTCATTTCTAGTCTATTTTCACATGTCTACTTGTCTTATCTTATACTAGTTAATTGCTCTACATGTTTAATTGAAGTTCTTGTTTTCTTTATTCCTTATTTATTATTTAATTGTTGAACCGTTTACTTGAAGTTGTTAAATTGTGGAATATCATGTTGTTGAAATTGTTATTGAGATATAAAGGCTGTGATTCACATTGAGTCAAAGTGTTAAGCTGTGAAATACCATTCTGTTGAGTTATTCATTTTCGGTTGTTATTGTTGAGATTCTTGTGTACATTGTGGTTGGGCCATGGGCTCCTTACTTTGAAAATATTGTTATTTTTTGGTTTCTCCAGCAAGTTGTGATATTTGGCATTTGAGGTGCTATTTGTGATACGTTGTGATATTGATACGCATGCAGTGGTATAAGATTTTGGGGTTGAAATGCATGCGGTGAGATAAGGTGGGCTTAATACGCGTGGCTAGTAGGGGAACTACTAGAAGTCATGCGGTGTGATAAGGTGGGCTAAAATGTGGGATGCTATTTCGGAAAAGCAATTTTCAAAACTAAATGTAAAGGCTCCCGTGGTGATATAAGGAAAGATTGTGATTTATTCTTGTGATTTGAGACTACGAAGCGGTACCTCAGTAATGACTCTTGTTGGCATTTTGCCGTTTTTGCACTTGTCTTTGGTTGTTGTTTCCTTGGCATATTATAACTTGTTTTCTCTGTTTTGCACTAATTGCTTTAGTTCCGTGTAGCTAACCTTTATATGCTATTTGTTGTTTCAATTTCATTATTGTCATTATTACACTGCCTTATATTTGTCCAGTCTTTTATTTATTCCACTAGCACCTTGACTTGACCTCGTCACTACTCTACTGAGGTCAGACTTGGAACTTATTGAGTACCGTTGTGGTGTACTCATGTTACGCTTCTGCACATCTTTTTTTGTGCAGATCCAGATACCTCATATAAATCTCGGCACTAGAGAGATGAGTCGCATTTGGAGACTTCAAGGTACATCTGCCCGCGTCCGCAGGCCTCGAAGTCACCTTCTATCCATTTCAGTATTTTTCCTTCTTTACTAGATACAGTTTTATAGGGATGACTTTGATACTAGCATAGATCTTGTGACTTGCATTTTGCCGGGTTTGGGCTACTGTATATACACTGAGCTGTAGAGATTTTTTTCCTTATATTAGTTGTTAGGTTTTGAGGTTTTTAAATTATTGTTTCAGTTATTTCCGTATGTTAGTTAGGCTTACCCAATCTTAGAGACTAGATGCCGTCACGACATCCTACGGAGGAAAAATTGGGGTCGTGACATGTTTGAGATCATTACTTGCGCTCAAAGACTTAAAAACATATCATCTATGTAAACTTCTATGGTTTTCCCTATTTTCTTTTCAAACATCTTGTTCACGAGCCGTTGATAAGTTGCTCCGGCGTTCTTTAGCCCTAAGGACATCACGTTGATAAGTGGCTTCGTTCACGTGGTGAACGAAGTTTTTTCCTGATCCTCCGTGTCCATTTTGATTTTATTGTACCCGGAGTAAGCATCGAGCAAACTCATTAACTCGTGCCCGGTCATTGCATCAATCATCTGATCAATGTTTAGCAATGAGAACGAATCTTTTGGGCACGCCTTATTAAGTCCTTATAGTCTACTCACGTGCGAAATTTATTCTTCTTCTTTGGAACTACTACTATTTTAGCTAGCCAGCCGGAGTACTTTACCTCTTTGATTGGACCGATGTCAAGCAGGCGAGTTAACTCTTCTTTGACGAATTTATTTCTGGCCTCGACAATGAGACGTTTTTTCTGTCTTACCGGAGGAATGCTAAGATCCAAGCTTAGCTTGTGTACGGCCACTTCCGGCGGGATACTTGTCATATCCGCATACAATCAGAAAAACAATCGACATTGAATTTAAGAAATCAATAAAACCATATCTGAGTTCGGGGTGCAGTCCTGTTCCCAAGTGGAATTTCCTCTCCAAGAATTTTCGAGCAATGCGACTTGTTCAAATTCTTCTGATACTTGGTAATACCTTGGCACCTGATAGGATTCCGACGCTCGTCCCTCCTGGTTGACTTTGCTTGGCTCAGGAACAGGAACTGGCTGCTGTAATTGCTATGTCGCATGCTTCTTCCCTTTGCTACTGGAGATTGAGATTGCATTCATCTCCCTCGTTGTTGGTTGGTCACCTCTTATTTTCTTAACTCCCTCGGAGTTGGAAATTTCAGCAACTGATGATATGTTGACTGCACGGCCTTCATTTCGTGCAGCCATGGTCTCCCCAAAATGATATTGTAACCCATATCGCCGTCCACTACCTCGAAAAGGGTCATCTTCATCACCCCCTCGGCATTCGTGGGCAGCAAGATTTCCCCTAGGGTTGTCACGCTTGCCAGACTGAACCCGACGAGGCATTTTGTGGCCGGAATGATACTTCCGGTGTGCTTGGCTTGCTCCAACACTCTCTACTGGATAATATGGCCAAACTTCCTAGATCCACCAGAACACGTTTGATTTTAAAATCTTAGACATTTAGAGAGATTAGCAGGGCGTCGTTATGTGGTAGTAGTAGGCCATCCGCGTCTTTCTCCGTAAAAGTAATGTCATCTTCAGAAACTTCCCGAAGTCTTTTGCAATGGGTCACTAATACCTTCGTCTTTTCGCCACCAAAAATGTAACCCCGTTAATCTCGTTCCCCTTAAAAATCATGTTGATCGTCAGGCGTGGGTGATCTTTTCCTGCTTTTGAAGGATCCGCATTATCACAATCACGACCGTACTTGTTTCTAGCCCGGTTGCTTAAGGATTCCCTCAGATGGCCATTTTTCAGCAATGTCGCCACCTCTTCGCGCAGATGTCGGCAGTCTCCAATCCGATGACCGTTTGTCCCGTGGTAATTGTACCACAAATTAGGATCCTTCTGCCCGGGATCAGATCTCATTGTCTTCGGGAGTCGTGCTTCTTTTATGTTCCTCATAGCTGATACCAGCTCTACTACGCTGACGTAGAATTTGTATTCGGATATTCTGGGGTAGGAAGAATCTTGAGAACCTGATGTTTACGTGTTCTGCAATGTCCTGTTGTTTTGACAGCGATCAGTTATCAGTAGCGAATCTATCCGCCGACCGAAAACCTCTACCACGTCCTTCGGCCTGTTCAAAGGACAAAAACTGACTCATCGAAGAGTCGATCTATATCAAAATCGTCTTTCGATTTCTCTTTATTCTTCTCCCAATCCCGACCCTTTAACTGACGCTGGGAAACCAAACTGATCATCTTCAATCCTTATTTTCGATTCGTACCGATTATGAACATCCACCAAGTTGCTTGGAACTCGAGTAAACTTTCTTTCAACTTCTGGGAAGCGTCGGAACTTCTCGGATTCAGACCTTTGGTGAACGCTTTAGCTGGCCATTCGTTCGGAACGGCTGGTAGCAACATCTTTTCCTTCTGGAATCTGGTTACAAACTCCCGCAGCAACTCGGACTCTCCTTACGCAATTCTAAATATATCAGTCTTTCGGGCATGTACTTTTCTAGACCCTGCAATGGGCCTTAATGAAAGAATCCGCGAGCATCTCAAAAGAGTCTATGGGATACTAAGGAAAAGGGAATACCACGTCAGGCTCCTTCGTAAGGGTCTCCTCGAATTTCTTCAGCAAAACAAATTCAATCTCATGGGGAGCTAAATCTCCCTTTACCGCCGTTTTATATGTGGTGATATGCTCCTGAGGATCTGAAGTCCCGTCATATTTCGGCACGTTGGGCATTTTAAACCGCTTCGGGATCAGTTTAGGTGCCGCACTTGGTTTGTATGGCAACTGTGTGTATTTCTTTGAGTCCGGCCCTTTCAGCACTGGTGGTGCGCCCGAAATTCGATCCATTCGGGCGTGTACTTCCCTCATAAGCCGCATGAGTTCGATTTTAAAGGGATCACTCTCATTGTTGTGACCGGGATCCATTCCCCCCGGCACCAACGGAGCCGACCTTGCCCCTCAGGGTGTTGTTGTCAACCCTCTGCATTGCTTGGTCTGCGGGAGCACCGGGAAGAACTGGGCCTCACCCATTCGCGTTGTTGGAAGCCCGACAATGCTCGCTTCAGTTCTGTCATGACCTTATCTTGATGTGTGAGATGGACTATAATGGCCTCTAGTTGCTCTTGCAAGACCCTGACTGCTTCGACGACGTGCTCTTCTTCAGTATCATCAGGAGTTGCCTCCCAAACATGTCGCGGATATCGGCTGCCGTGGATTAGTGTGGCCTCGTTCCCCTCGTTGCATGTATCACTGTTTGAATCCTCGTACTGAGGCTGATTTCCTTGGGCCTCAACGTTTTATGTATTGTTAACACCGTTATCTACCATTTTTAATTATTTTTGCTAAGAACAAAGAATCAAACAAGTCAGTAATAAATGCAGGGATTAATTCAATTACGTGACTGTCTATGCCCACGGTGGGCACCAAACTGTTTGCCCGTAAAACGGTACAGTTGAATTATACGTGGTTTATAGACAAGTGAATTAATTTGATCCAAGAATAATAGATAAATTAAACAGAAATGAGACTTAGCCTGAAAATTAAAATACATGGTTGATATCTCGGTTCTAGGTGCGGAGCTACCGGGAGCAATACGAACAATGCAAATAAGCAAGAAAGTAAAATATTATTGAGCTTTTGATAGAATATAGTGTATGCTTGTCAGAAAGTTCGTGTCCTTTACAATGATAGTAGAGCTCAATATTTATAGTTGTGTACCTAGGGAACAAGGTTGTAGGATTAAGCTACTCTTTAATGACATTATGAGGGCTATTGAAAGATGTGTAACGGTGGACAATGAATGCCATATTCTTTATAACGGCTCATGCGCTTAATGCTGTAGAATATTCTTTATTGAAAGCTATCGGATGGCGGCATTTATTTTATCGTTATGAGTATCATTCTCTCCTGTGACTAGCGAGATCATTGCCTTCGAATTTAGCTATCTTCTACCTTCGATTTCACTTGTCGCTTTCTCATGCGATCATTGAATATGAATATATTTTACCGCATGCAATATTCTTTGTAGATTTTTTTATTTATTAGGATCACCCAAATCTCTTATCTCTGTTTGTCTGCTACGTAACCCTTCCCCCTAACCTTTTTTCCTTTCTTATTGATTTAGTTAACGTGGGTTTTTTTTGCCTAATATCCTTTTTTTTGGTTAGTTGATTATTTTTTTTCTTTTGCTAGTTACTTAAATACCCCTGTTTTAATGTGAGGTATTACACAGAGGGAGAAGTAAATGAAGATACAGTAACACTTTGTCCAGTAATAGAAGTTTTGTATAGTATTCGCGAGAAGTGAAAGAAGAAAGGGGGAAATACGAGTTTGCATATCAATGTTTGCCCCTATGAAATTACCAAGCATAGCTTTTTACGGAGCATGAGATTTATAATTGCATATATAATACATGGCTTTATACTAGGCTAATTACATGCCATATGAAACTACCAATCATAATAATGTTTCATCCATAAATCAATAAATGCTTAGAAATTTGCTCCCTTCTCGGTACTTTCTCCATTCTTCTACAACTTCGTTATTCCCTCATTGTGCTCTGGGTTTTAGAATTTTTTCTTCAATCCAACAATATTTTTGCTTTACTCTCTTCTGGGAAATCCTAGTTTAAGAATAGATTGAACATGCGATTGTTCTGATTTGGGTTTTGAGATTGTGACATAGGATTTCAAATTAGGGACCTCAAGAAAGTGTTAATACTTTTTCCTGTTAAACTTTTAATTATTCACATTCGCTCGTTGTGATTTTCCATGTGTGTGCTTGTTACCAGGTTAGTTTTGGAAAATTTCATCTAATAAGTGGTTTGAATTTATACAATAAAAATTCATGTAGTGGTGTTTGAGCCATCTTACATGCATTTATATCATTCACATAAAAGTATATATATTTTAGGCAATATTCAAGGTTAACATAATAATTTTTTTTAAAATACAAATATCATCACCTAATAATTTAAATTTCTACCACAAAGTACGTCACAAATAATTTCATATACATTTTGAATTGTTCAAATCAATTGAAGTAAAAAAAATTGCTTAATACGTATCTCAAATACATTGATCTCTGTCAAATATTTAACAAGCTCTATCAATTATATTTAACTGGGACTTAAAAAAAATTGACGAGAACTCACATTTGGAGGTATATTTAAAAAAAGAAGAAGATATATATATATATATATATATATATATATATATATAT
>MCJB01030879.1:58604-102818 GCA_002018475.1 Nicotiana obtusifolia
ATATATATATATATTGATCTATTTCTTGTGTTCGATGCAACTTTGAAATGCAATTTCTGCTATCCCCCAATATCAATATATATATATATATTGATCTATTTCTTGTGTTCGATGCAACTTTGAAATGCAATTTCTGCTATCCCCCAATATCTAATGCTTGGTGAAGTTTTTAATTTCTTAATTTCTGAAATTTAACTAGACTTTCCTAGTGTTTTTGGATAAATCTTTCTTTTCACAATCCCCATTAAATCTAGCCGTCAAAATTTGTTAAATATTTGTCGGAGGTCAAAAGTATTTAATTTTTTTAAATTTGTAGGGCTAAAATTGCTGAAGAATATATTTATGGGATTATATCAAACCTATCCTCAAACATAAGGGACTATTTTTGTATTATTCTCGCATGTTGAAGATATCACGAAGAAAACACTCACCCCCCTAAGTTGACCAAAATAAAAAATACAAATACTATTAATGTTCTAGCCCAAAATTAGTGGGCTCTACGTGTTCAAATTCTTTATGAATTTTTTTTCAAATTTACCCCTTAATTTTGTGAAAATGATACTAGGTAGACACTTTTAAGCACGTTGTTTAACATATGTTTACAGTTTATAATGTATTTAAAGATTAGCCAATTTACTTAAACTTTAGGATATTATGTCCTAAAGTTCGAAAATTGTATCCAGAAATTTGAATCTTATGTCATGAATTTTAAAGTAGCAGTTCAGAAATTCAGGACACTTAATCTTGAATTTCAAACTAGCAGTTCAGAAATTCAGAACACTATGTCTTAAATTTCAAATTAGCAACTCAAAAAATTTAGGACACTAAGTTCTGAATTTCAAATAAGCAGCTCAAAAATTCAGAATACTTAATCATAATGTTTGGACGAATTGACTAATCTTTGAATATATTGTAAAATCTGCATATATTTTAAATAAAAGGTGTAAACGTAGTTAATGATGCACTTCATCCCTCAAATTTTGATCATGGTTCAAAATTACCTTCAAATTGGAGTCCCTCGTCAAACCTACCTTAAAGAGCACCAAAATGTATGTTCACCTATAGGTAGCCCAGGTTCATTTCTTTCTTTATTGTACATTTATTTACCAAATTGACAAATAAAAAAACATTATCCGTACACCAATGAATCTCCATCGTCATCGCTAACTTCAACAACTCTGCATTTTACATGCCACCCACTTTATCGCATCTCCGGTAATAGATATTCTTTGCTCAGATATATGACTTTTCTCTTTGTCCACTTAGGATTCAGAATCTTATACAAAATCCTTAGTTATACCTGTCCTTAAACAGTTTACAAACGAGAAGAAACATGGTTGACTATCAAGAAACACATCAAGAAATCTCAGCTCCCCTTAGTAAGCTTTCACAAATTCCTCCTTTTCCTTATAATTGCTCTTTCACTTCTCCTGTTCTTACATCTTCACTAACAGTCTTCTTATAATTGATGATTTTGAATCTACGTTTGACATTTTTCTTTTGAGTGATTTTTAATATAATATCTACGTTTTATAGATTCAGAATCATCAAATTTAAATCTTGAGCTTAAAGAGTAAAGTGAAGATTCATATAGTCAATTCCGACCTGTTTGGAACTAGGGCATAATTGTTGTTTATCTCTATTTCATATAGAAATCTATATTGTTCGGACTCTTCAATAATGTCTCCAATGAGAACCTCCAAAAGTAGTGCATTTTTGAAAGATTCGATATGGATACTGCAATATTTTTGGAGAGTTCGGGTGACATAGATAAAAATACTGATTTGGTTAAATTTTCGGAACATACAGCAGGAGTTTATACACCGAGCTACCTTAATTTTTGTTGACTTACAATTTTGAATCTACTCATCCAAATCTTGCAGTTGAGAAGCAAAAGCAGAAGAAGATATCTTTAGTAGACGATAGCGATGGTATTTCGAGCAGTTCTCAGTCCTCACCTTTCGAAGGAGAAAACTCACCAATCGAGCAAGTGGCGCTCACCGTCCCAATCACAGACGAACCTTCACTTCCGGTCGTTACTTTTCGAATGTGGATTCTCGGAACCCTAGCTTGTATTCTCCTCTCATTTCTCAACCAATTCTTCTGGTTCCGCCGAGAGCCGCTCTCAATCAGCTCAATCTCCGCCCAAATCGCCGTCGTGCCTCTGGGTCACCTCATGGCTTTTTTAATCCCGAATCGAATTTTCTTCAAAGGAAGAAAATTCGAATTTACGCTAAATCCAGGACCCTTTAATGTGAAAGAGCATGTTTTAATTACGATTTTTGCAAATTCTGGTGCTGGAAATCCTTATGCGATTCACATTGTTAGTGCGGTCAAGGTTTTTTACAAGAGGACGTTGACTTTTTGGGTGTCGTTGATTGTTGTACTGACGACACAGGTTTTGGGCTTTGGATGGGCCGGGATTTTTCGGAGGTATTTGGTGGAGCCCGCTGCTATGTGGTGGCCCCACAATCTTGTTCAGGTTTCTCTTTTTAGGTACGTGCTAATCCACTAAAAGTATCGTGTTGAACTTTTCCAATATTTTGGGACATCAACTGGAATTTTGCGACGTGGCAGTAAACTAAGTAGTGAATCTTTGATAGTACATCTTTTGTGGGAAGAGATAGTGTAACAGTATTATTTGTTTGTGGAAAATTGTTACTTCCTCTATCCCATTTTGGACGCGGAATTTAAGAAAAAAAAAATAATCATAAACAAAGTCTGAAATTTTAAAATTAATTGTTTCTAAATTTAGAAAGATGTTCAAATTAAAAAAGAAAGAAAAGTAAGAGGTTTTTGTTGGCATTTACCTACTTTCCAGCAGTTCAGCAAATAATCAATTTAAGTTAAACATGATATTACTGAAGCCAAAAGTCTATGATTCTTTTTTGTCCTTCTAATCTAAAGTTGCTGGTAAAATTGTTGGCATGTAACCGGGGGTCATCGAGCCGTGGAAATATCTTAGTGCACCCGGTTGCCCTTTTAAACTAAAAAAGCATTGTTCTATTCCCCCTGTACCGGCTTTTATTGATGTTCTTGACCTCCCTTCATGCATTAAAATATGTGGTATTTAGGAGAGAACTTCAAACACAAATTTTACTGTTACAGCGGATATAATGGACTAATAATCTTATAGAAGTTTTCGCTTCTGAATTGCAGGGCACTTCATGAAAAAGAAGAGAGAGCCAAGAATGAAATGACACGAAACCAGTTCTTCCTCATTGCATTTTTATGTAGCTTTGCTTACTATGTGTTTCCTGGTTACCTTTTCCCAATGCTAAGTTCCCTTTCCTGGCTATGTTGGTTATTTCCAGCTTCTGTCCTTGCCCAACAATTAGGTTCTGGACTTCATGGTCTTGGAATAGGTGCCATTGGACTCGATTGGTCGAGTATATCCTCTTATCTTGGAAGTCCATTAGCTAGCCCGTGGTTTGCCACTGCAAATATTGCTGTTGGATATTTTCTCATAATGTATGTTGTTACACCTTTTATGTACTGGTTCAATGTGTACAAAGCCAAAACTTTTCCAATATTCTCAGATGGCCTCTTCACCTCAGATGGTAAAAAATACAACATTTCGGCCATTATAGATCCAAACTTTCATATTGATTTCAATGCATATGATCACGAGGGCCATCTGTATCTCAGCACTTTCTTTTCAATGACTTATGCATTCAGCTTTGCCTGCCTCAGTGCCACAGTTGTTCATGTCTTCCTTTTCAATGGACAGTAAGTTGCAATCTTGGACAAATGATTATTTTTGGAAAGTTGGATGCCTATTTATGTGTATCTCCGTATCTGTATCTCTTTGTCTATATTCAATTCTATGTATCTGAGTCTCTGCATCCATATTTCTACAATGTTAGGTGTACTTTCGTGCAACTTGACTCACATCTAAATTGTCTCTAAATATTTGAAAAGAAAACAAATTTTGTGATGTTTCAGTAACAGTCACTTAATATACATTTTTTTGTACACTTCACAACTAATATAATGACAGATATCTTAAAGATAACATTTGTCCATAAAGTGATCCGCATACTGAAAAATTTTGGTAAGAAAGAATCAGATAACTCACTATTTGCAAGTTGTGGTTTAAAATAATTTGCAAGCGACGTGTGCATTCTATTGGCAAAAGATCTTGCTCATTGCTAAAGTTGAATTGGCAGGTTTGAGATGCTTGAACATATGATACTATATAGTATATAATATATTGGAATTCAAAGGCTGCTGATGGACGGAATTATCTACGTATGAGAAGTTTTACCTTTTCTTGTCCACCTAGATCTGATACTCCATGCAAAGCTTATATTTAGTGCACATGACAGCAAATACCAACTCGCTCAATTTTGAAATGCAGAGATCTATGGCAGCTGAGTAAGTCAGCTTTCCAAGAGAAGAAAATGGATATTCACACAAAACTCATGAGAAAATATAAGCAAGTTCCTGAATGGTGGTTTTTAAGCATTCTTCTTGTAAATATCACTGTAACAGTGTTTATATGTGAATATTACAAAACACAGCTCCAGTTACCATGGTGGGGTGTCTTGCTGGCATGTGGTCTTGCTTTCTTTTTCACCCTTCCAGTTGGAGTCATCACTGCCACCACAAACCAAGTAACGTGCTATTTTTCATAGCTGTTTGTCATCATATAAGCTAGCTTCTATTCAAACACCACTTGAATTTCCTTGTGGTTCTAACTTCCAATATCTTTTTGTGCAGACTCCTGGTTTGAATGTGATCACAGAGTACATAATTGGGTACTTGTACCCCGGGTATCCAGTTGCTAACATGTGCTTTAAGGTGTACGGATATATCAGCATGAAACAAGGACTAACCTTTTTACAAGACTTAAAGCTTGGACATTATATGAAAATTCCTCCTAGGGCAATGTTTATGGCTCAGGTTGGCTTTCTTTCTTTCTGCATCTGTAAATTCATACGTGTTGGCTTATGAAACAACTTGCGTACCTCGTTTAGTGAGTAGTCCTACAAACCATAATTTTTTTGGATAACCGTGGTGTCTGGACCAGCTTGCACTCACCTCGACTGGTTCCACGGGATACCTGCTACCTCCCACCAGCAGCAGGTATCAGTAACTCTGTCCACCAAAGTTTGGACATACGAGGAAATCAGCCATGATTTTTGCCTCCGTTGGGATTTGAACTTGAGATATCATGGTTCTCAATCCACTACATTGACCACTACGCTACACCCTTGGGTGCCCTTCAAATCATAACATCTGTGCACTGTTTAACCAGGTTGTCGGCACATTGATATCAGCTTTGGTGCATCTTGGAACAGCATGGTGGCTTATGGAAACCGTCCCAGATATTTGTGACCGGGCTTTGCTTCCTCCTGGAAGCCCGTGGACTTGCCCAGGCGATCATGTATTTTATGATGCCTCAGTCATCTGGGGTTTGATTGGGCCGCAAAGAATTTTTGGAAATCTTGGTCACTACTCTGCCCTGAATTGGGCTTTTTTATTTGGAGCTATAGCTCCAGTCATTGTTTGGATTGCACATAAAAGTTTCCCTAACCAGCATTGGATCAGGTTAATTACAGTGCCTGTATTATTAGCCGGGATAATCAACATGCCACCTGCTACTTCTGTTAACTACAACAGTTGGATCATTATAGCTTTTATTTCTGGATTTGTTGTTTATAGATATTATCAGAAATTGTGGAGTCGTCACAATTATGTTTTATCTGGGGCATTAGATGCTGGATTAGCATTCATGGGGGTATTGTTGTATTTATGCTTGGGAATGCAGCATGTTCACCTTGACTGGTGGGGAAGTGATGCAGATCGATGTCCCTTGGCTTCTTGTCCAACTGCTGAAGGGGTTGTGGTTAAAGGATGCCCAGTCTTTTAGGTGATCAGTGAAAAAATCTGTACCATGTGTTTGATTATTCTTTTGGTGTATATGTTTGTAAATAGATGTATATAAGTAATCTTTGCATTCTTTTAAATACATTATTGTGAGGATTTGTGCAACTCTTCACACTTTTACTACAGGAATTCAGCTTCACTACAAAGTTGCAGTGCTGTGTTTCAAATTGTAGTGTAGTGTATGTTGTAATGGTCATAACATTTCCTGGTTTCCGTTACATAGGTTTCATTAGGCTGTAAGGAAGTCCTAACTCAAATAAATACCATGTATATTTGTACTGTTGAATTGATGGATTTTTCGAGTTTGCATTCCCTTCGGTAAAACATTGTGAAAAGCGCCAATAAGACCTGGGATTTTGTTGTCATTATTTTGATTGAATTTGTGTACAGGTGCCAGTAACTACAGTAGCTTGCAAACTTTCTTAATTAATATTCTCTGTCAATTGAAGCAAGGAATTGACCAGAGCAATTCAAATAATTGAACAACCATTACAATGATGTTGAGATGAGCTAAATTAGTTTTGATGATTTACAAATGATTGCACAAGAACCAGGTTGCTTGAAGACTATCGATCTGAAGCTGAAGGATGTCTCTTGGTGCAAGTTGGACTCGAAAAACAATTCCGTCTAATAATAGAAAGATTGTGTTCGTGGTCTAAAAGGGAAATATTAGCTGAAAAAATTCGAGTTCAACATGAAAAAATTAATTATAGGAAAACTTGCATGGAAAGGAAGACACGTGAAGGAGTTGGTTAAGGAAATCAAAACAGAATCCTTTTGGGATTTATTTTCTTAAGGAGGTGACCAAATTACTTTAGGTTTTGAAAAAGAATTTCAGTCAAGCTCACTCCTATATTAAGCATCATTTGCTGTACTACCGTTATTTCGCACAACCACGGAATTTGTTCAAAGCAACTAGCAACTCATAGCAAGAAGGTGTTTTAAGACATTCAAGCTAATAGACTAAAGAATCTGTTCCAAAAAGCGAAGATGATGAAATTCTTTACTTGCTTAGTTTGAGTCAAATTGTTCTTGAATTTAACCTATTTGCTTTTTGAAGAAGTGTAATAATAGGCTATCATGAACTTCTTATTAGCTTTCCAGACTAAAGTTAGTTTGAAAAGGAGTAACTGCAATTGAGTTAATTGTAGGGAAAGAGTATTAGAATTAGTTTCCTTAGTTATTGAGATATAACCTAAAATTGATTTTTTGAGTTGGTGAAGTTTGATAGTAAATCCTATATAATAAGTCTGTGATTTTTACTCCATTAAAAGGGGAGGTTTTATACAAAAATTATTGTGTTCTTTATATGTCACACTTTACTAACTGTTTGTGTCTAAATTAGAAACATCAAAGGACGTGATTTTTTTATTCACGAAAATCAGCCGACACAATTCACTCCTTCCCCTCCTCTTGTATCAAGGTGCAAATTTAGAATAACAAATGAGTTAGCTTATTACAAAGGCTTATCTAACCGGAGCCTATTTTAAAGCAACTCATAGCAAGAAGGTGTTTTAAGACATTCAAGCTACTAGACAAAAGAATCTGTTCCAAAAAGCGAAGATGATGAAATTCTTTACTTGCTTAGTTTGAGTCAATTGTTCTTGAATTTAACCTATTTGCTTTTTGAAGAAGTGTAATAATAGGCTATCATGAACTTCTTATTAGCTTTCCAGACTAGAGTTAGTTTGAAAAGGAGTAACTGCAATTGAGTTAATTGTAGGGAAAGAGTATTAGAATTAGTTTCCTTGGTTATTGAGATATAACCTAAAATTGATTTTTTGAGTTGGTGAAGTTTGATAGTAAATCCTATATAATAAGTCTGTGATTTTTACTCCATTAAAAGGGGAGGTTTTATACAAAAATTATTGTGTTCTTTATATGTCACTTTACTAACTGTTTGTGTCTAAATTAGATACATCAAAGGACGTGATTTTTTTATTCACGAAAATCAGCCGACACAATTCACTCCTTCCCCTCCTCTCGTATCAAGGTGCAAATTTAGAATAACAAATGAGTTAGCTTATTACAAAGGCTTATCTAACCGGAGCCTATTTTAAAATTTATAAGAATTTAACTTGTATACATTAACAATATAATGAATTCTATTGTCTTTGAGTGCAATCTAACTTGCTATAAAAGGTTAATAGTAATTATATCCCCGCGACACGCAGTCAATATTAAAAAATATTAATTAAATTAAATTATAATCGGACTTGTTTGACCATTAGATCATAACGCTTTAATAAGTTTTAATTTTCATCTTATTTGTCAATACTGATATACCTAATAATAAAATCACTATCAAATTAAAGGAACTTATATAGTAAGTGAATAACTTTTTTGTTATGTATTTTTTTAATTATATTATCCAATATTTAGTATTATTACATTGTTAATAGAAAGTTTTATTAGCATATTACTTTGTTTAATATTTTATCGTGTATTTTATTACTCTTAAAATATTTTTGTATTTTGAAATTTATTCAATTGTCCTCAATAATTGGCAATTTTTTATTTTTTTAATTTCTTTTTTTATTTTAAAATAATTTAAACTCCAACTTTATTGGAGAATTCTCCTAAAAATGACACTTGGCATCATAGAATTCTTTTACTTCTCTTTTTATATATAAAACTGAATATATATATATATATATATATATATATATATATAAGGAAGAAACTACTTCCCAATTTGAATGGTAGTTTTTTATTTTTTCTTATTTTCGAATTTATAGATATTTAAATTGAAAAACGATAACCAATACTAATTTTTAACTAAATAACTAATTATGCCATGTGGTATTTCTTAGGCTACCACTTTGACTTAATGTGGTGCTTTTTTCTTTGGCTTTTAATAATATATAGATGTAGATATAGATATAAATTTTAAAACTCCAACTTGAAACTACTCCCCCAAATTTAATTGAATTTTTTTATTTTTTTAATTTCGCGTTTATTTTAAAATACTTTTAAAACTTCAACTTTATTGGAGGTTTCTCCTAAGAAATGTACATTTGTCATCGTATAGTTATGACATTTGGCATCACAGAATTATTTTACTTCTCTTTTTATATATATTATTATTATTATTATTATTATTATTATTATTATTATTATTATTATTATTTGGAAGAACTACTCCCCAATTTGAATGGTGATTATTTATTTTGTCTTATTTTCGAGATTTATAATATTTAAATTCAAAAACAATAACCAATAACTAATTTTTAACTTAAATAACTAATTATGTCATGTGGCCTTTTTTTAGGCTACCACTTGACTTAATGTGGTTCCTTTTTCTTTGACTTTTAATAATATATAGATTATTATTATTATTATTAGGAAGAAACTACTCCCCAATTTGAATGGTAGTTTTTTATTTTTTCTTATTTTCGATTATAGATATTTAAATTTAAAAACAATAACCAATAACTAATTTGTAACTAAATAACTAATAATGCCATGTGAATTTTTTAGCTACCACTTGGCTTAATGTGATACCTTTTTATTTGATTTTTAATAATATATAGATATAGATTTGTCATAATTTAAAGATTACAACTTCCACTTATTACCGGCAGTTCATGTAATCATATTTGAGTTTAAGTTATATTATAACTAAAAATAAAAAATATTTACACAATCAAGTAGCTTATTTGATAATTAGACTTAAATTCCTCGATAAGTATTAACTGAAAATCTTATAAAGATGATAACTATTCTTCTATATCTTGACACTGTAAGTCTGTAAGTATATACTTCATCCGGTCCAATTTTCTTTTTTCAAAGTTGCCTTCGGAGTAAAGAGTCTTGAATACAGGTGTTCATGGTTAAGATCAATTTTTCACTAAAAATAAACCAAACCAAACCAAGTAAGTCAGCTCTTCAAATATTGGAACCAAACCAAACCAATTAAGTCGGTTTTTTATCGATTCGGATTTTGTCGTTTTTCGGTTTTTTTCGATTATTTATCGATTTTTTTCTTAAATATGAGACATACACTACCAAACACATATTCCGGCGACTATATTTTCAACGTAACACTATCAAACCAATTGCTCTTGGAGAAATCTATCATTCATCAGGATATATTGATGATAATTGAATCAAATAGCGATGGATAATTTAATTACTCAATTAAAAATCGATTATTTTTAACATAAAATAAATTATTGTACTTAGCGAAAGAAAAATACCAGTCAAACTAGTAAAGAATTAGATTATTACACACACACACACACACACACATATATAGGTGTAATAATAAATTTAAATACCTACTTTCATAGTCGGTTTGGTTCGGGTCTTTTTCGATTATTTTTGATTAAAATCAAAACCAAACCAAACTTAAAAGTATCAATTTTTTTGGTCGGTTTGATTCGGTTTTTGGTTTGGTTCGATTTTTCGAGTTTTTATGAACATCCCTAGTCTTGAAGTATCTATTATATTTTTAATGAATAAATTAAGGTTAATATAACTAATTTTATTATTAATTAATATTAAAAAGTAAATTTTTTAATATATATAAAAATAATTTAAAAAATCAACCAAAGTGGACTGGAAACGGAGTAACCTAATTTGAATTATGTTTTACGTGAGGTGATAATGTTTTTGTTTCTCTGATAATTTAAAATCAGGTGCAACTTAAAATTCATAGTTGTATTGGAATTTGAAAGACAAATACAGGAATCCGCCGCCGGCGCTAAACACAAACGCAGAGGTGAAAGGGCAGCCTAAGAAGTGTAAAAAATGGAGGCGAATAGCTTGAAATCAACCACAGGTGCATCGTCTCTTTGCTGGAAAATCGTTCGTCATTCCCTTTTTCGTCGCCCTTTGTCCAATTCAGGTCTACTATACTGCTTTCACTTGCATTCCCACATTATCAAATTTTTGATTTTTGATAAACTATATTAAATTGTTGTGTTTCAGATAATCAATCAGAATTAGGAATGAAGCGAATATCTAGAAAGGCAACCCACGGGTTTAATTTGATCCCATGTCATCTGATGAAAGACGAATCACGTGATGCTACTTTATGCTATACATTGCCTGTTCCTAATACTCCAC
The DNA here is from genome assembly GCA_002018475.1 of Nicotiana obtusifolia. Classification (NCBI taxonomy): domain Eukaryota; kingdom Viridiplantae; phylum Streptophyta; class Magnoliopsida; order Solanales; family Solanaceae; genus Nicotiana; species Nicotiana obtusifolia. The sequence continues at coordinate 69,567 of MCJB01030879.1, forward strand.
ACTTATTCTACAGTGAGTTTCCACTTTTAAGTTCATTTTCCTCTTCTTCCCTTCACTTATACATAAAGACGGATCCAGGTTTGAAGTTTATGGGTTTCTATAGCGACCTTGAGTTAATATACAATAATTACTAGGCTCATAGTCAAATATATATAGATATTTAGTGGATTTCTTAATACATACACAGGGCTACTCGGTTCACGTGCACGCATAATAGACTTCAGCCCCTGGTGCCTTCATCACCTTAAATTGAATTATACACATACACACACAGCTTTATCAAACACACACACACACACACACAGAGTTGAATAGTTCTTAAAATATTAATTTTATGTCAAGTTCATACTTCTTGCCAAAATAAAAATAGTAGTGGTGCATTAGTGTTCCACTTCAGTTACCTTGACATTAGCATCTATTTTGATTGATGAATTTACATACAGTTTTTTTTTCCTTTTTTTCATTTCATGGGGGATATGGCTTTTATACTTTTGCCATGTATTGCTTTTCTTTTCATTCTCTCACTCTTGTAAAGAGAAAATAACGGAAAGTAGGTGAATAGTTTTTCATTTGAAAACGGGTTGATGGTGTTCATGAATTGTTTCTAATGCTTAGAATTTGATGCATTCAAAGAGTGGACAATATGGAGCATCTTAATGATTTTGAGGTCTGCAACTGATATGATATCGATAACACTGGACTTGTTTGTGAGTTTTTTGTGCATTCTTCCGCCCTTTTCTTCTTTCATTGAAAATGCATAAATTTGCCTTGTTCTGCTGTAAGCTGCTTTATCCTCATCCTCCTTCACCTGGTTGTTTTTTGATTTCTCTCCATTAAGCACCAAAGAAATGAAAGTTGATGTCTTTCAATCACGGACTGGTTGTGTTCAATATTGTGAATTCTTAGTTAAGCGTGGGAATTGCTGCATCATATTCTCTAAAAGTAGTTGCATGAATTTCCACGTAGTCAGTGTTGGATGTGTATTTATCAGTTATCACCTGTGTGAATCATATCATTTTCAATCTCGCCAGCTAGTTTACTGATTAAAAAAAATATATCTCACAGCTTAGGTGAATAAACCACGGTCCAAATGCATTGGCATTTACTCTTGACTGGTATCTTACTTCAAAGACTAATCTCTTCCCTACTACTGAATGATGCGAGGGACTGAGCAATAGCTTCAGCAGAATTGCTTTTCAATATGCTGTTTTGAATGAACACAATCTATTCAACCCCTATACAAACTGATAATGCTGATAAGCAATTTTGTGATTCTTAGGTTGGGCTTGCAGTTACTCCCTAGGTTGTTGTAAGTTTAGTAGCTAAGTTGTTTTCATTCATTAAGAATCCAATTTATAGGGATAACATTGTGATTTTCTAGTTGGTTGGTACATTACATTATATATTAGTTTGTGGAGGATGAATGAATAAAATAATAGCTCCCAACACTTGAGTGAAATATCTTCTGCTTATTTCTGTGTTGTTTTTTCTCTGTGCATCTCAGATAGTGTTCTTTGGTTCTGAAGTTGTTAGATGCCATTTCATCATTCATACAAATGGACAATGTATGCCAAATAATTTAAATCTTACTATTTACCATTATAAAAGGCGAATATCGAATGGTGCAAGTTTAAGTGGACATAAGCCATTTGAAAATCTTTTCTTGTCATCTTCTTGAAGATAGCACAATACTTTTGAAAACAGAGACAAATCAAGAGTATTGCAACAACAACAAAAAATCCGGTGAAATCTCACTAGAGAGGTTTGGGGAAGGTAGTGTGTATGCAGAAGTTAACTTAGCCCTACCCTGTGAAGTTAGAGAGAGACTGTTTCCGATAGACCCTCGACTCAATGAACGATGAAAGACATATCAAGATTATTGAAGAAGAGAATTAGAAAAGAGGAGATATGGCTTCAATTGTAAGCCCCTTCCAGAATGCAGCAAGTTTGAGGGAAAATATAAAAGTGCCTCGAGAATAGAAAATATTTTGGCATAAAATACTTTTGGCGAAAGCTAAAATCTGGTGCTTATGAAACTACTTTTTGGGACTAAAATTTAGGACAAACATAATAGTACCAGCTACAAGATCTTTTTGCTAGTACTGTTTGAAGAGAGTACTTTACTCAAGCTATACCATGCAAATTGATTCTTACTATGTTATTTTGTATATATGGAACAGAAACCACTAACTTGTTTCCCTGTGAAAGTGAGCATTAACAGAACTTTTTAGCAAGGGTCTGACAAATGCTAAATGCTATGCAAGTGTTTTCTTTTGAGCATAAAGCATATATTTGCAACAAATTCCTTCCTTTCAAAGAGATGCTTTTCTCAAAATGCTTTGTCTGAAATGTGATGAGACTGGAGTATATACTTTTCCTCAATCAATAGATGTTGTGTGCCACAATAAAAGATAAAAGACAAAAGGCAAACATTGTGAAAAATAAGAAAATCTTCACGACATACTGTATTAATGAAATTTCTGAAACTAAGCTCATGGCTTTACATGCTTCTACATAGCGATGAAGTATTTCGTTAACTGGAATTCGATGCTGTGAGCAACTTTATCAATGGCTATTAGTTATCCCTTTTGACAATAGGACTTATCCTCTAGTTAATAGCATATGCAGATTAAGATTCTTTAACTCCTAGCATTTAGGACTAATTTCTTCTATCATCTGGAATGAAGTTGTTTGTAAACAATTATTTCTTCATGGAATATTTATATACACTAGAATGTGCATATATTTGTTTAGATAGACTTATTGGTTCATCTCATGTTTGCTTTCCTTGCTACTAGTGCCCCTTCTAACTTTTGGACTCTTTTCATTGAGCAGGTCAATGGCCGTCAGAGGATGTCCTTGCTCACTACTACTTGTTACATGCAAGGATTTTGCAGGTTTTAAATAACATTATAGTACTTCAACTGATTTCAGTTGTGCATCTTTTTCAACTCTTCCAGGCAAAAAAGAGTCATTGAACTTGGATCTGGTGTAGCTGGATTAGTTGTTGCAATGACCACGGAAGCACTAGAAGTGACTGACAGCAACTGCTATTAATTAAACTGACTTTTGACCATTTACTGGTACAATAGGTAAAATGACATCCAACTCTGCTTCTAAGCTTCTTTTTTTCTCCTTACTCTATGGATTCAATATTTTGCTCCTGTGCAGTGTTTTTGTAATAACCCAAAATATTTTTATATACGTGTTAATTGTGTGATTAGAGAATTAATTCTTATTTATAGCTATTGGGACAAATACTAAGCTAGTGGAAGGGGATTTATTATAATATATAAGATAGTGTATTAAATAAGTGGCTAGAGGGCTAATTACACATTATAAATTGAGAATTAGAAGCAAGTGAATTTAGTTATTATTTAAAAGTTTAGTAAGTGGCCTGAAGCCCACACCTTATGTTGTTACACATTTAGGACTAGGCATTGAGAAGAGAGAATTTCTAATCAGGAGATATCATAGAACAGTGGAAAATATTGAAGAGGACTAAGACGGACAACAAAAAGGGGTTAGAAGCGATCAACTACTAGTGGAGGAAAAATCTAACTATCTGGTGTGCATTGTTTTCCTAACAGTAGTACTAACGTTAAATTTGTAATGAAGTATTATTTATACCTTTGTAATGTAGGCTAATGATTGGAGACAAGAAAATAATTTGGCAATGATGAGAGGTTAATGGAATTAAAGACAAAATATTAAAGCTAATTTGCTAATTGTTTGTTGATGCAACTTTTATTTTGTTTCTTTAATTTAGGAGATATAATGAGTAACCAATGATTAAATTCTAATAATGAGGTAATGATCAATATCTTGTAAAGATTAGATAGAAGATTGGAGATTTGAAAACGTGATCTCTGTTATTTTACACTACTACGAATTTTTGTTATTAAGTATATGGAATATAGAAATCAATCATGATGCCATGATTGAAAGCAATGATGAATTGATGATGGTTATAGTTAAGCGGAATAATCATATGGTAATGATGATGTTGAGTACTTTAGAGGATGTTTTAGTAAAAGCCATTGACATGGCCTTTTGAAGGCACTGTTTCCCCAGTCTCGTACTACTGTTGCATTTTACATTAATTTGCACATATTTTGATTAATTTGACTGAGGTTGTGTTTGGTGTAGACTTGTCCTAAAATAATGGAAATTATACACCTAGACTAATTAGAACATATTCAATATTCTGGATAGATTGAGGCCATAAGAGACTGTCTTGGTGGACTTTGACGTTTTAAGAGAGGTAAAGGTTGACCGTTTCAATGTAGGTGAGATTTTAAGCTTTGGTGCTTGCTTTTCAAAGCCTGCTTTAAAAATATGTTGTCTGCATGATCCCTGTGTTGGGACAAACGTGCGCTTGCCAGATTTGGTGGTCTTGACCAGGCGCGAATATACTATTTTATTTAAAATGGTGAAATCGTTTAATGATTGATTTGTTGTGTGGTGTGGCTTCGTGCCATAACATTAGAGCATTCAATATTATTTCTTTGCTGCTCTAATATACTTGGGGAATTATGTATGCCATCGTAATAGATTTGGTGCATAGCGTATGCTGTCGTAGACTCGTGTGGGTGTTTGATTAATTTCCTCCATCGCCGAATATGACAAATCTTTAGTGTAATGAGAAGTGGTTAGCTCTTGATGGATATTTTAATTGGACTCGACTAATACATATAATCATTGTACATATTATTTTGTGCTTGTTGTGTTTGTATTTTTTAACACTTGTTCTAGGAGTATTCGAAGGGGCGGGCCAATGATCTTACTGGATTATATTTACGTATAACTCACTCCTTACCTGCATCTCCATGCAGATACTGTTGTTGGGGAACGAGACTAGTGGTTAACGAGTTTATTTGAGCTGATTCTATTGCTGAGATGAGCCGCCACATTGTTCATGGAGGCGGTCAGTTCAACTTTATCTAATATTTGCTAGTTATTTTTTTTAGTTTGGTGTTTGCATGCCCATTTGTTAAACTCATGTTACTCTTTTAGATGCTCCATGGTCTTAATGTGGGATTTGGGCTAGAGATTTATTGCTAGTAGCAGAATTTCCTTAGGGCAATACTTAGCAATATGCCCCTTTTCACCATAAGTAAAACAAGCACCAGCAATACCAAAGCAAAACGACCATTGTGGTTCCTGCCAAAGGTAGAACATCTCAGATGTTGTCTGGACTGGAATGAACCCTTTTGTTGTATCTGTTGTTGTTCCTGTCTAGCTAGATATTCTTAGAATAATCACTGACTCTGATTGAGTAGGCCTGAATTGCTGGCGATTAAAACCACTATTACCCCCAAATGGAGCACCACTAAACCCGCCTCTACTATGAGCCCTTTTGCTTTCTCGCTCAGCTCTGTTCCTCTTCTAATAGGACTCATAACGGAGAGCAACGTCAACTACCTTTGAATAGGTACCACCTTGCACATCCCTAGCCACAGGACCACGATAACGATGCTCAAGTCCATCCACGAACCATCTCACCTTCTCATGCTCATCTGCAACGAGGAAGTGTGCACACCTTGCTAACTTGGTGAACTTAGCCTTATACTTTGTAACTGTTATAGTGCCCTGACACAGTTGCTCAAACTGACGTCTTATGTCGTCTCGTTTTCTTAGTGGAATGAACCTGTCCATAAACGCAGCTGAAAACTCTGACCAAGTAATAGGTGGCAACCCAACTCGTTTACCTCTCTGAGCTGAAGTCCACCATGATTCTGCAGATCCTGAAAATAGGAAAGTAGCAAACTCCACACCACAAGTCTCCTTCAGCCCAATGTAGTTAGTATCTTTTCACAATGCTCAATAAACTTCTGAGTCCCAACAAAAACTGATGTAGCATCCAACTCTGGTGGCTTAAAATCCATAAAATTCTTGATATCTCTAGGTTGACCTGTAGTTGCAACTTGGCTGAAGAACCTGCTAAGGGACCATGTGAAGTATCTAGGGAGCTGCAACATTCAGCTGAACTTGTGCTTGTCTTTGCGAAGTAGCCCGAGGAACTGGAAGTTCATCCTGAGTAGGCGCCAATGCCTCTAACACATTCAACATCCTCGCCATTGCGTTTGCTGGTAACGAAGTAGTAGGTACAACAGTTGGCATTGTAATGGAGCATCCTGAACCACCTGTTCATTCATATGCTCTGACACAACTTGGGGCTGGCCCCCCTTCATAACTCTAGGCTGAGAAGCCCCTTGTGTCCTTGTTTGAACTCTAGTCTGGTAAACCTTAGCTTGACCAGCACCGCGAGCAGTATCAATCCCAGCACCGCGTCCAGCAAATACATTTGATCGTCCAGCAAAGGAGGATGCGTGTATCCTAGCCATCTGGGAAAGATATATTTAAAAGTCAAACTCAAGTCATCTTAACGCACGATCAAGGAATGAAAGAAGAGACATCTTAAATGCTTAGTAGCGTGATAACCCGTAAATTCACCTACTTGATTATGCCTGAAGTGGTAAGTGTGTATGGGCCTAAGAATAAGAAGAATAGTTGAAAAATGTTGAAAAATATTGAAAATGTTAAGAAAAAGAACAAAAAGAAGAAAAGCGACGAGAATGCGATTCGCGAAATGAAAAGCGAATCGCGAAACCGTCGCGAACTGAAGCAGAGAACTGGGCTGAAGGAGATGCCAAAACGCGACGAGAAAGCGAACCGCGAAACTGAAAAGCGGTTCGCGAAATCACCATGTCCATCGCGAACACGGGCAGAAAGTTAAGGCGAAGAAAAGCGACGAGAAAGCGAACTGCGAAATGGAAAGCGGTTCGCGAAATCAGCCTTCTGCGTCGCGAACTGAGGCAGAGAGTTTAGGTGAGGAAAGCGACGGGAATGCGGTTCGCGAAATGGAAAAGCGAACCGCGAAATTGGCCTCCTGCGTCGCGAAATGGAACAGAAACTAGGGTCGCATTTCGCGACCAAAAAGCGATCCGCGAAACCCAAAAGCGAACCGCGAAATGGCCCCCCCGTCGCGAATTTGACACTTTTTGCTGAAATTAAGTTTATGATCCTTTGACCTATAAAAGGGACCTAAACTCGTTCCCTCTTCATTTTTACAAGACCCAAACATTAGAAAAGCTCTCAAACAACTTCTCTCAAAGAACCCATAAGCCCTAACTGATTTCCCTTCTTCCAAACACAAGAAATTGAAGAAAGAAAGCATAAAAATTGAAGAAGTAAGAAGGAACCCTAGCTGAGGTACTTCTTTTGCAAACCCAAATCAAAGGCAAAACTTAGAGATTGAAGAATCAAGGAAGGGAAATAAGTTAATCAACATGCAAGGTAAGTTCTTACACCATTTACTTAGGGATTCTTGGAAATCCATCACATGCATGTAAGAGTCCATGGAAATGAGAAAGAAAGCTATGGGTCTAAATTAATCACCACCAATAGAGTGGGTCATGAACGATTTTGAGTTGCATGTGTCATAAACATGCTTAATAAGACTAAGAAGGAAGAAATTAGGGAAAAGCATCACATAAACTTCTGAGATTGAAAAGTAGTAGCTATGAAGCATAATAAGTGACAATTGGGTTGTTCCTAAATTGTAGATTAAAGAATTGTACGCACTTCCATAAGCTTGGAAGCGGGTGCTAGATATACGTTCCAGGTATGTAAGACTATACCGTTCTTTCTTTTGCACAATTCTTGTCAAATACAATATGTCTCAAAGAAGCCCCAAATGAATACTCTATTCTTAGAAGCTAAAAGAGCTTATATTGATTCCCTCCTATGGGAGATTCCACATGTTGCTATTTGTTCGCAATTATGTTACTTGATAAGTACGATTGATGTGAGAATTAAATGCTATGTTACGACAAAGAAGAAAGAGTAATAAAAATGACAAGAAAGAACGTAAGGCACGAATGAATTGTTATGAATTGAATGTATACGTATGTATGATTGTATATGATTGAGTTGTTATGAATTGAATGCATATGTATGGTTGTATATGATTGAATTGAAATGATTCCATGTAATGAAGAAGTGAATGAATGAGCCAACTTGTGATAGTTGTTGTGGCCGGGTAGTTATGACCGAGCCGTTGTGGCCGGGTAGTTATGACCGAGCCGTTGTGGCCGGGTATGAGCCCTAAGAGGCATAAACTATTATAACCGAGCTTGAAAATGGCCGGGTAAGGTTAAGGTTATGATTACAGTTATGATATGATTATGAGCCCATGAAGGCATATGTGTGTGTGATTGTATGAGATAACGATAATAGTAATAATGATTATGAAGCCCACGGAGGCTTGATTATTGATTGTGATCCTATAAGGACGTATGCACAATGATTGTATAAATAGAATGACTACATGATGAATGTGTTTGAAATGATATACTTAAAAGTAAGAAGTCCAGTAAAGCAGGTGTAAACAGAAGGAATGAATGCCTAATGCCTTTGATATAATGAACATATATGAAACTAACAGGCTTGTGAGAATGAAATATGCCTTAAATCTCTGAAATGATGGAAATGAGTTCCATAATGAAAATGTTAAAGGTATGCTGCCCTCGGAGGTAACTCCTAGTATCATGAGTTGTATACTCCTATTGTATTGCTTATATTATTGCTTTCAGTTGTATTCCTGTCTTCCATACTCAGTACATATTCCGTACTGACGTCCTTTGTTTGTGGACGCCGCATATCGTGTTGCAGGTCCAAATAGGTTGACAGGTGAAGCTCCTCCTCCACAGTAGGCTATCAGACCAGCAGAAATAGCAAGGTTCATCTTTCGGACTTGCTATACTTGGGTATGTTTGTGTATAGATGTTTTGGGCATGTCGGGGTCCTGTTCCGACTAAGTATTATGTATGTATTCCATAGAGGCTCATTAGACAAGAAGTCAGTGTACCTTGTTGGCATCGTATGTATTCTATTGTACGGTTTTGTATATAGCCCAGTTGGTTGTGCTGTGGGTGAATGCATGTTTTGGCATGATATGTTTTGTGACAGGTTAACGTCATTATAGTTAACAATTATAATGTGGTTATTGCCGTCCAGGCAAGTATGGCACACCTTATAAGTAATAAGGGTAGTCATGTACAGGGTTCACCGGTACTCTGCAAGCAGGGTTCGGTGCCCGGTCGCGGGCCCCTTAGGTTGGGTCGCGACAAGTAGCCTCAAGATCATACGTATGGCCTTACATATACATGATTAAGACTCTACTAAACACTGCTCCATGACCCGGGACTTGAAGTCTACGCTCTGAATACCAACTTTCTTACATCCCAAACTACCCCCAGACATGATTGGCACGCAACTAGCACCACCCGCTAGGCGAACCAGTTACTTATACACTTAACCATTTATACACGCATTGAAAGTAATATGTGCAAGTCCAAACACATTAATAATTATTAAATACGAAATATTATCCAATCAAATCCATAATGGATTTATAGAAAACCCAACGACTACTCAAACAACAAATCTCTAGCCCAAATATCTCACTAAGATCATAGAACATGTAATAGAGTAACATGAGTTTAACTAACGGCCATGCAAACCCCAAAATAAAGAAAATAACTAGCAAAATTAGATAAAACTGGGGCAGCCTCCGCGAATAATGCAGTGGCTCACCTCAGCAATAGAATTAACCCGATCAAACTCGTCATCCACTAGTCTCGTCCCCTAACAATGGTATTTGCATGGACATGCAAGTAAGTAGTGAGTTATATGTAAATATAATCCAGTAAGATCTTTGACCTGCCCCTTTGAATACTCCTGGAACAATTGCTAGAAAATACAAACACAACAACAAGCACAAAGTAATATGTACAACAATTATATGTATTATAATATATTAGCCGAGTCCAATTAAAATCTCCATCAAGAGCTAACCACTTCTCGTACAATTTCCTTCACCTTTCTTGAAATGCCAAAGTCCACCAAGGCAGCCTCTTATGGCCTCAATCTATCCAAAAATTTTCATAAATTTAGGACAAATCTAAATCAAAGTCAACCCTCGGTCAAATTAATCAAAATATGTGCAAACTAAGGTAAAATACAGCGGTGCAAGATTGCCGAAACAATGCCTTCCAAAAGCCATGACAATGTCTTTTACCATAAATTCTCTAAAGTACCCAATCTCATCATTACCATATGATTATTCCACTTAACCATCATCATTGCTTTCAGTCATGGCATCATGATTGATTGCTATATTCCATGTACTTGATAACAGAAATTCGTAGTAGTATAAAATAACAGAGATCTCGTTTTTAAATCTCCGTTCGATTGCTTTTAAATAATAACTAAACTCAATTGCTTCTAATTCTCAATTTGTAATGTGTACTTAGCCCACTAGTCACTTATTTAAACTATCTTATATATTATAATAAATTCCCTTTCACTATCTTAGTATTTGTCCCAAGCTATAAATAAAAATTAATTCTCCAATCTCATAATTAATACGTATATAAAAATATTTCAGGTTATTACAGTTTAAAAAGAAGAAATTGGAGTGAGCCCCTGGAGCGGGCGGTAGCAAAAACGCCCCGGGACAACCCTGGGGTCAAAAGTACCGAAAAGCGCACAAATCCCAATTAAAATGAAATTTCCTAATAAGTCCTTAATTTAAGCCTAAATACTCAAATATCTGCTTGTTAAATACTCAAAAGTAAAAGAAAACTATCAAAAACTTATTTATATGTAGCACCTAACTTATTTATTCTTTCACTTTGTCTTCTTCTACCCAAGGTGAAACTAACAGTTCTTTTCAAACTGCAAATCTGAATACTTATGCAATGTTTTGCTGTTTGTCAAGATTGGATTGCTGTGAGAAGTTGCTTCCTCCGCCAAAGAAATGCAAGATCATTGAGGTTAAATTTGTATGAGATGGAGTGGATAGTCTGTTTTCTTGACATAGGAATTAAAAGTGCTCTGTTTTGATGATTGACGGTGTGATAAAATAAAAATAGTTTAGATCCAGGACGAGGAGTACTAATCTGTTACTCTTCTTCTCATTTGTTGCTATATTTTCATGTTTTTAAAGTATTATATGCAACGTGAGAACCTCTATGTTGCTTGTAATAGGCATGATATTAGTTGTTTCTTGTTAGTGCAGTGAAATGCTTCTATTTAAAAAACAGTTTATATACATCTTCCACTTGTTTTATAATTTGTTTTTGAATTTTTTATAATTTCTATGTAGTTTTACCCTTTTAAAAATATTTTGTCCCAATTATATTATTTAAAAAATATTAAAAATTAAAAGTTCCATGGGACTTACGCCCAGCGCCTCGAAGCTTACGCCTCGTCCCAAGGTAAAACGCCTTGCCTTGCACCAACACCTTTTAAAACACTGCTCTGTGTGTTGGGGCCCTTGCTTTTTATTTCCTGGGAACCAACCTATATCAGTTAGGATAAATAAGCACATAGGTTGGTGATTGTTGAGCCGTGCCTTTTGTGGATGAAGTAATCAGACTTCATTGGTCTAATAAACTTGTCTGCCCCGATCATCATCCCTCATTACAGGTCTGATGTTTTTCAATTGCTGAAATGACGATGCAATTAACTATTTGTGGTTCTATATGCACCTAATTTATAGTTGTGCTTGAGGGATATCAGGCGATAAATTTCTGCTTGATCTAAGTGGAAAAGTGTGTGTGTTGTTGATTTTTACTTTACTGATGATGCCACTTGTTTTTTACTTGTCAACTCCAATAGTAACCTAATAATTTGGTGGTTTGTCATTCAGTGATAAAGTGTGTTGAAGAATGTTGTATTTGTTAAGGCCTTGTCTTTTTTGTCTCCTTGAACCTGGATACCTAATGCGTGCTTTTCTTTAGTTCAGATATAGATTGGTGACCATGCAGTGAATCAAATTTATCATTAACCCTTCTAGGGATTGTCAGTCTTCTATTCGCTTTCAATTACAACAACAGTGGTTAATCTCCAATCTTCTTTGCTGTCTCAATTGGTTTAAATGATAACCTGTGCCTATGAAACATCGCGTAACGTGTCAATCTTAATTAGTGGTTCAATTGCTTAGTAGAAATCTCTTATCTTTACTTCATATGTACTTAACATTGAGATATACAGCATAATATAAATGCCAACTCTGCTTCATTTGGTGGTACAGAGGTGAAGCCATTGATGCTACACTGGGGTCAGGATAAAGTCTCTGATATCTCCAACAGATCCGACGTCATCATTGCAAGTGACTGGTAGTTCTTTTCTCTTTTCTCACTGATTTTCTTTTTGTCCCTCATTGAGCATTCTGCTTAAAGTTGTAAATCAAGTGCATTATTTCTCTGTTTTGTTGTTTTCATGTCAACGACTAATCAATGTTAACCAGACAATAAGCCCTATGTTTTACATAGAAATTGTATAATGATCGTGCTGGCTATCCAATCCTTTTCCACAATATTCTGTACTTTGATTTGTTTAGATAACTTTGCTGAAGTTTTATAGAGTTATATGATATCTGATCAGAGAGAACTCCTTGTTGGCATCTAGCTGCGATGAGATGGAGTTTCTTTCTTGTCTTTATTGAAAGCATCCTTTCATGTGCACATGAGAGGACTTTTTCCTTTCTTTTCATTAAAGATATTCTCCTTTATGTTGGCGTCATTTATCATTTTGCAGCACTTCTTTCGAAGAATTCCACGGAGCACTTGTCCGAACCATCAAATCATTGTTAAAAAAGGAGGGTCCATCTGAAGCCATACTTTTCGGACCCAAAAGAGGTGACTCATTGGACAAGTTTCTCCTAGAAGTAAAAAATAGTGGATTGCATTTCCGGACAGATGAAATCTATGGCGCAGAAGTTTGGAGACGCCATCAACATTTTGTTGACGGTGATGATTCCTGGCCCAGTTATGAGACGTATCATTGCTATCCTTTATTGGTCAGAATTACGCGGTGAAGATTTGCTGTGCAGGTTTACTGTATCAGAGGACATGACCTTTGATAGGAGGCTGTGAAGGTCGAGACTTAGGATAGAAGGTCAGTAGGTAGTCAAGCGTGTCTTTTATACATATCAGTAGTATTAGTATATTCTCATATTTTCTTATTCTTAGATTTTTACCAATACTTTTGTTTTCTTTCCGTCTTTGGTTATCTTACCATGTTTTTACTGCTTGTGTTATTGTTTCCTTTTGAATCTTTTCTTGAGTCGAGGGTCTATCGGGACATCCTCTCTGCCCTCACAAGGTAGGGTTAAGTTCTGCGTAGACACTACCCTCAGACCTCATTTGTGGGATTTCACTGGGTTATTGTTATTGTTGTTGTTGTTGTTGTTGTTGTTTATTGTGTCCGGTTTGCTTATTTGTACATATTACAGGTAGCACAAGTCTATAATACTAAAGGGTCGTTTGGTACGAACACTAGTAATGCAGGAATTAGTAATGCAAGTATTAATAATGCAGGGATTGTAGTGCTGAGGTTATTTTTTATCAAGTGTTTGGTTCATTGTATTAAAAATTAGCTTGTGTTTGTTTAAAACTGTACAAAATCTTTTTTACAATTATACCCTTGAATATTCTTCTTTCTGTATATAAAGAAATTTAGGAAAAGGGTTTGAGGGGCGGTTTAGTAATTTTAGGGTCTTATTTAGGTATAGTTAATGCAGTGATTAGTAATCCCTTGGTTTCCTTGATATTAGCTAAGCCCTCCTATGAGGTATAAGTAATTCATGTATTAGGTATGCATAAATTGAATTGAGCAACTAAATATTATATTGGACGGATTAAATTTTTATATAGGGATTATTTTACTTAGTACAGCCTACCAAACGACTCCTAAGAAATATGAACTGATTCCACTTCGGACAAGTTACCGATTGTTACCATTTATCAAAATTTTCATATTTGTCTTACTCCTCCTAGAGTTGTGAAGTAGTTCAACTGCAAACATCGATCTACCCTTCCTTGCGCACAACTTGGTGGTTTTACTCAAGTATAATCTTCGTTTTTATACAATTGAATTTCACTTGTTAACTTGGACACAGCCACGTCTTAATATCTGAGGATTAGCTAAAAGAACAGATCACTAGCGTCAGCAGATAACCTGATGTCAACAGTAGTCTGTTTTGTTAGATATTGTCTTATAAGCTGCAAATTTTGTATCCTTAGCTTGTGAAATCAGTTATATTTGTTATTGTAAAAGTTGCCCAATTGTTACATCCTGAAAGATGCATTATTTATGAAAGTTATGGAGGAAAAGTCCTGTAGTCTCTTTATTCTATTGGCTGAAGAATTTGCTAAGTATGTTTAGATAGTATTTTGGAAGAAAGAACAAGGGTGTGTATGGTAAGACGAAAGTCGTTTTTTTGGAAAATTTTTTGTGGTTGGTTACTAAAAACATTCAAGGAAAATGACTTCCGTCGGGTATAAATAACTACAAATGCACCTAAGGCTGTGACCCGGAAGTCCATAAAGTAAGATAAGACTTATCGGAGACTAGTATTCAAATTGTAGCTAAATTTGAAAAGCTAGTGATTTTTTCTCGTTTGCCAAATATTATATCAAATATTGACAAATACAAAAAAGGTAAAATAATTTATTTTTTTACAATGGAAGTCCCAACTTATATGGTACTAAATGAATCTTAATCTTGCATTGAGCCTCCTATTAAACACAAAATTGCAAGTTGTTCCATAGAGACATTAACAAATATTAAGGATGATGATAACAAACTTCAAATGGCTGTTTCCAAAACAAAGGAGTAGTTAGTAGTATAATTTTCTGCAGAATAAATATGAATAGTTTAACACGTTAAAATTTTCAAAATATTAAGCTATTTAAATTTTTACTCCACAAAAGTTAGTTATTTAATTCATAAAAGGCAGTCTTATGCACAAAGTATCCAGCATTCATGCAAGGTTTGGGGAAGGGTCACACCCTCAAATGTGTAATGTAGACAGCCTATCCTAATGCACGTATTAATAATTGTTTCCAATACTCGAACTCGTAATAAATAAGTCACACGAAAATAACTTTATCGCTCTCGTTACTCTAAAGCTTCCCTTCTTTGAATCATAACTCATTGTTTAGGCCAAACTGACATACCCATCTTTGATCCACACAAACTTTTCGTGGGTTATAGAAAAAAAAAAAACTTTCTAGACAGTTTCCTGTATCTAAATTTAAATGCTAAATCCTTGTTCAAAAGAACTGTAAAAGTTCAAAATAATGAGAGTTCTTATGAGCAATATAACAAGGTTAGGG
The DNA here is from genome assembly GCA_002018475.1 of Nicotiana obtusifolia. Classification (NCBI taxonomy): domain Eukaryota; kingdom Viridiplantae; phylum Streptophyta; class Magnoliopsida; order Solanales; family Solanaceae; genus Nicotiana; species Nicotiana obtusifolia. Next base: position 84,758 of record MCJB01030879.1, read on the forward strand.
GGACAGATATACCATTTTGCATAGTTTAGGGTATTACGTGACTTTCTAAAAACTTCAGGGTGCAATAGAATTCAATACCTGATGTGTTGGCTTCAGTTCGGAAAATCAAACTGTCTGTTTCTTCCCGAAACGAAGTCTTCTTAAACCCTGATTCTCTCGCCGGTCGGTCACTTGTTGCCGTTTTCACCTTCCTCTGCGGCCACTTCTCTAAGATTAGAATATAAGTCAGAATTTTTATGCGTATTCCAATCAGGAAAGTGAAGAAAACTTTGAATACTAACAAGATTAAAAAATCAATTTCGTAAGTTTGAATCTGACTTTGAAGAAATGGATGAAGAAATGTCAAATTCAGCGAGGCGAATGTCAATGCGAACTCGTAAGGTTGCTCCAAAAATGGCTGCTGCTCTTGCAAGTTCTGATAATAGAACTCAGGTCTGCATATTACACTTACTTATGTATTGTCCCAATTTTTTAATTAATTTTGAATTCATTAATTTCGGAATCCTGCTTTTTTTGAATAAATCTATGGCTTTTAATAATCTATTTATTCATTTTTAGGCTATGTTGGCTCGTCTTGATGCATTGGAAAGTGATAATGCAGTAGTGGAACAACAACCACTTGGTGATGATGATGAAGCTTCTCTTGACGATGAGGATCAAGGTTCTTTTTTTTTTTTTTTTTGCTTGCACAAATTTTAGCTTGTTTGCTGTTGAATTTCTTCGTTTAGTTTAGGTGCATTTATTCTCTCTGTTCCTTGTGTTATGCCAACTGTGCATACCAGAGTTTCCCATAACATAGTTGCTACCAACGTTAGATGACGGCAGGGGCGGAACCAATGTACATGTTATGGGTTCGGTTGAACTAGTAACTTGTGTTCAAACCCTGTATTTGTCTTAAGAAATCCATTAAATATTGACAAATTCTTAATTTAGAACACAATTAGTTAGATTATCGAGGAGTATTGTTGTCAGTGGTGGAGCTAGGAATTTTAATAAGGGGATTCAAAAAATTCGAACTTGTGACCTAAAACAACTTATGAACTGCATTTGCCACTACAAAGGGATTCAACTGTCAGTATATATACGAAAAAATTGTTTTTACCCTATTTGGGCATTACGATTTTCCAACAAAGTGGGTTCAATTGAACCCCTTTGTTTGTCTGTGGCCTCGCCACTTATTGTGGTAGGTTAGCTGTTGGAGTAAAAATAGTCTAAGTATGACGAATTCTTCTTAATACTGAATTCGTTGGTTGGGACGTGCTCATCTAGGAATGTGGCACGTGTTACATCTACTAATATGGCTTGGATATGGCGTATTCATATAGTTGACCCCGCTAGTTTATAGGTGAGGCATACTTTGACCACACTAGTTTATAGTTGAGGCATAGTTTTGATTGGTTCCTTCTGTTCTTCCAATTCCTCCCACTTAAACATACTCTAAGCAATTGTAAGACTGAGAATAGAAGCTTTTGTCATTTAAGCAAGCATTATATATCATGAATAGTTGATAAGAATATAGATCTTTCTTTTTATTGTTGATAAGAAGATATATCTTCTACGACACTCTGCATAAAGTCTAACATTTACAAGATTCAGTTGTTTCGTGTTACTCAATAAGGGGTGGTAAGAACATATGAACTTGTACAGTGTGGATTTGTTTATTGTACATCCCCAGGCTTAAGTTGATTCATATTCTCAGTAAGGAGTGTTTCCACAGTTTGTTCACATTCACACTAGGTCCTGTAATTCACTTCCTTTCGTGTTTTGATCGAAGATCAGCCTGCGTCCTTACCCATAAAAGTGAGAGGATGGAATAAAGAAATTGTTTCTAGGATGTTGCTTTTACTTTGTCTGTGGGCGTAGTACTTACCCAGAGCAAAAAGAAGGAAATGGTTCGTGTGATGTGATTTTTTTCTTGTGTCTGTGAGCTTAGTATTCTGCTCAGAAAACTATTACTTTTAGGCTCTTTACAAAAGTTAACAACCACTGGACCATGGGATGGAAAAAAATTAAGGAAAAGAGTATAATTGGCTATTAGATGGGTGATTTCCCCTTTTCCATTGAAATAGAGAAAGGGGGATCTTGTATTATCTTAATTTTCAGGATCTCTTTCTTAGGTTAAGTTCAGAAAGATATAGCCCAGAATCGAGGGTACAGTAACATTAGTTTCATATTAACCATTTTTATGTTGTCATCCTTCTCTTCTTTATCTTTAAAATCCTTCAGCATACGTCTTTGTGTAAACCTTCTCTTCCAGTCTTAAGATGAGGATTTGTATTGTTCTATTCCCTTCTTCTCTTATTTCCTATCATGACCTTTTCTGACTCTCACTTTCAATTTTTTAAATATTATTCCAGTATTTCATAAAAAGTACCCAAAAGGCACAAAACGGAAAACACGCCAAGCTAAGGCACTTGAGAATAAGCGAGCCCCCAAAACATTCCTTGAGCTCTTGCATGAGGTATAGATTTCCAGGGCTTGTTGCTGCTTTCTTTCTCAGCTTCAGTGACATAGATTAATCTCTCAACATGTTATGAAAATAGGCAAACCTGGAGTCCTTGCCACCCCATGCGCCAACCTATTTAAGAGCAGCAGTGGGGCCACCGAGTTCCATCTCTCGCCGTCATTTCTGCACGGTGTGTGGTTTCTCTGCAAACTATACATGTGTGCAATGTGGGATGCGCTTCTGCTCAATCAAATGCCAGACCATCCACAAAGATACTCGGTGCTTGAAATTTGTTGCTTGATTAGTGAGAACTTGAAACCTAAATGAATTGGATGGAGTAAGCTCAATTCTGATGTCTTGTAGAATTTGCTAGTTTCATGTTTATATAGTTTATGTGTATATTCAAGTACTCTGACTAATCCGATTCATTGGACTTTGTCCTTTTTCGCTAGAGCACCATTGCTTGATATTCAACCTCCTATCTGTTGTATGTTAGTTTGATATGTTATAGAGCCTGAAATTGGATTATCTAATTCACTCACTCTTCAACAAATCAGTTCAGAAACAATTTATGTTTTTTTCCAGCTTTTAATAGATGATATCTCTGCTCAGAGCTACAGATTCTTCAGTTAAGATGCTATCTTAAGTGACTCATCAGGAAACGAATTATGTTACCTTAATATCTAGCTCTGGCGATCATTTTCCTTGATGAGTAAGTGAAACTCTTGCCATTGTTTTCAGCGTAATATGTGATCAGCTACAAATATCAAGAGTTCAAAGAATCATATGAAAATTATTTCATGTAGCTGTGTATAATAGTCGTAGGCAAGCAAAGGAACCAGAAACTAGGCATATTGGTGTGGGTCAATGAAAGCTCCAAAAATTTGTGCGCGACTCAATCTAAGCAGAGTATGCCACTGCAAACTGTCAAGCTTGCAAGAGCTCTCTTTTGCTGTGAGCTTGCTTGCTTCATAAATTTTGTTTTTTCTGTTCTTAAAAAAGTGTGTTTAGTTACCTGTTGTGTTTTTGCTTTTCCCATATGTTTTTCACTTGTCATGCACTTTGTTAGTCAGATACTCCATTATGTCCATGGAAATGGAGATAGATGAGTGTCCCTCTAATCATAATACCTTTTAGTCGTTTTTTTGCTTGTCTTCATCTTGGAAGCCATTTCAGTTCCCTGTAATAAATCCATTCCCAGAGGACCTGCTAATTATGCTTCATTTATATAGCAGAAGTAGAAACTTGTATCTCTATATACTGCTGCCAGTAATTGCTTGGAAACTTGTCGATCAGGTTATAAAGTTGAGCAGTATTGCTAACAAAAGTTATTAAGGAGCTCAAACTGACTGTATGAAAGAATTTTTATACTATCAAATAAGTAATTATCATGTGATTAGTGAGGTTAATTCTGAAAAATAAGAACATTTTAAAATACATCAACACTATAAAAATCCCAATATATTGCCAATAACACTTAAATCTTATTTATATTACAGATAGTTTCGGTACCAGAAAACCGCTACGTGTCTGCAACTATGCCGCTTCTACTTCTTTGTTCCCTGATCTCGTTGGTTTTCTTTTTAATTGAAAAAAAAAATTAAAAAAGGAAGTATTGCCTCATAATATGGGGAGAAATTGGAAAATAGCCACTACACACCCCTGTTATTAGAGCTTAATCAGTATTTAAAAGGCTATTGGTATTTGGCCACTCTTTTGAAATGAATAAATATTTGGGCAAAAATACTCTCAGCTAACGAAAAATTCCAATATAAAATGTCATTTCTAAACCACAGGATATGACTGATTAATTGATGTTTCAAAATTTAATGTTGGTTCGTTATTGGGAAGGATCGAATCATGGGGAATGAATCTACAAGGATTCACCTTCTTTGGCCAGATCTTCCAATCTTTTCACAATTATAGTTCACTGCGCTTGCTCCTTTAAAGGGTGGGAGTTTGAAAGCTTACCTCATTATTAGAGAAAGGTTTGGAACCCTAGCCAACGTTTTGGAATTTTCGCCCCAACCTAGGTTAGGGAGCTTGTTGCTGAAAAACGTTGCTAGGACGACTACTGAATTTTGAACTTTTATAAGTTTAAACTCCAGGAATTATTCCCGGAGTTCAAAAATTCCCTTCAGATGTAACTCCTGTACCGTAGCTGGACTTTAGAACTATTAAATGAGAAACTCTAGCACATTGTGCTGGAGTTTGGAACAATGTCTACTAAAGCAAACCTCGGTTGTCACTCTGTTTGACTTCGCTCATTTCGGTTGGATCATCAAAAAACTGAATCATTTTGTGATTTATTACCATACAGAGTTTCAAATAAAAAGAAGTCACCAGTGGTAATAAGGCAAAGCTTGAAGTGTTTCTACTTTTTGTGCAACACTCTACACAATGGCGTCTGAAGGAACCACAATATGTAATCTGCTCATGTCATTAAGCAGATGAGATATCCATATTTTGCAGTTACCGACTTTACTGCTTTCTTTGATCCCTCCAAGATAATCACATGGGATACACCAGATGGAAGACTCACGGGCAGACAAGCAACAAGCCGAAGAAAGATCTCCGGATATTTTTATTTCATTCCATTCCAATGGCTCAACCAGTAATCAATGGCCAAAGCTAATACTCCATTTGTTCCGAACTCCAGGTATCATTCTTCGGGTTTGAAGTAATAAAGGTTTGAACCCCATGAATTGTTGCTGGGATTTTAACTTATAAAGATTTGAACACCGTGAATTCACTTGTCAAAGCTTCAAGCTCTAGTACGGATTGCTGGAGTTGTTCCATGTATTAGTTGGGGACAATAATGTCTTCAGACTAGTGTCTACTACGTTAATACATTCCATTAATACGTTTGAAATGCTAATTAAACTCTAATAGCCTACCTAAAAAGTTGGCTAGCCCAACTAAGTTTTTCTATAATTTTGATGATACTCACACAACTTCCCCAAACTCCAAAAAATTAGAGGACTTTGGGCTGTTGGCTGATTGGCTCACACGCGAAAATCCAGGAAGAATTAACCTAAATAATCGTTCAACTAACTGCTTAAATTAAATATAATTGATGGATGTATAATATGTGTACAACTAATGCATAATCTATTTATAACTATGTATAATCAGTATATAATCTATATATACCGGCTCGGAAAAGTAAATAGTGAATTCGGCCGGCTATTGGTGCAAAGATCCCAAAACTCCAGTGGGTCATAGGACCGCTGCAATAGAAGAAGGACCCGTTGGACACGGCAAACTCAAAACCCAAAAATTACTTGGACACTTTACATTACTAAGCAATATTAAAAAACATAAATACATTTCGGTAGCAGCAAACTTAATATATCAATAGTAGGAACAAAAATATTTCTTCTATAGCATATTCTAATCAAAATGAAAACCCCAACAATATGCCTAAGATCTCGTACCTTTATAACATAAAGATTTGTCCCTTATTTATCTCCTAAGCTCCTTAATCCCCAGCCCTATTGATTTCATTCCTTTTTGCTTTTTGGATAATACATATATCTTTTAACATGTAATTGATTAATTATATATTTTTTGATTTATGATTTATTTCATGTTTGTATATTTAAATCTTAAAGATATATAACAATTATTTTAATTTTGACACTGTAAATATTTTACAAATATATAAATATATATAGTATATATTTAGAGTAATTAAGTTTTATACTGTAAATATCCTACAAATATACTAGTATACGTATAGGTTTTTTCTTGAAGATTTTCATAATTATGGTATATTTCTAGTGTAAAATATTTTATATATGAACATCCCATAAAATTTCCAGCTAAGCACATTGTTATTATACAAAATATAAACAAAAAATGTATGCATATTTTAGTTGAAAAATAAAAGGTATATGTGTCGTATATACATTATGAACAATTTAAACGTATTTTATGTATCTCTCTCTATATATATAATACGTATAAATATTTACTTGTATAAAAATAAGTAAAAATATTTAAATTTGTTTTTTATATGTAAGGATGGAGATGGAAGATAGCAACAACAAAGGAAAAAAAATGGGGGTTGGGGGTTGCCGTTACAAAGGAGTGAAAAAAGTAAGTTTTACTATAATGAAGAGAGAGAAAGGATATCAATGTTATTGGATAAAACTGACTCCTTAAGTTGAGGTTCAGTTTATTTTTAAATTATGCTGAAATTGTATAAACAATTGCCATTTATGGAATAAATGAAGAATAATACTACTAATGAAAATAATATTAAGTAAAGGATAGGGCATGTAAAAATCTGAAATCAAATCATTTGTACATGATCAATGTAACTGCTTCAAATGCCAAATAGAGATCATCAAGCTTGTTTGAGAATGGTAATGGCTTAGTGATTAAAATATCATGGCTCGTAACCAATGAAGCGTCGGCAGCACCAGCATATGGTCCTCCAGATGATTTCTGTCTGCAGGATTGAACCATTATTATAATATTAATTACTCCCTCCGTTTCAATTTATGTGAACCTATTTGACTGGGCATATAGTTCAAGAAAATAGAGAAATTTTTTAAATTTGTGGTGTAAAATAAGGCACATAAATTTTGTGTGTAAATTTTTTCCAAATAAGGGAAAGGTGTTATTCTTTTTGGCACGGGCTAAAACAGAAATAGATTCACATAAATTAAAACGGAAGAAATATTATCTTTTCAAAGGAACAAATTGAAAGACTTAAGGTATTGTCAAATTATGAACAATACTCATTTTATATTAAGGTAACATATCAAGAACAAAAATAGTTGAGCTTGGTGACGACATTGTATGGGGGAAAAACTTTACGTTACATGTTAACTAAGTCATCATGACGGAAGCCTTCGGAGGCTGCCATGTTTCGCCAATGAGATCCAATGACCTGACCTCAATGGGTCGACGTCATGAGAAGATAACAGGTCGTCGACATGGTCGAAGTGACTCGATAGAAGACAAGGACGAGGACGAACATTCCTCTTCGGAGAACAGTAACGGCTAGTTCTAGGATTACTATCCATAGAGAATATTCCAGTAATATTCCTCTCAGTTGTACTATACATGATTTTGTGGCACATGTATTCTTATAAGTAGAAAAATATGTAGTTATAGAGGGGGATTTGACACTTTTTGTAAAGCATAATACATTGTCATTCTCTGAAGATTCTCTCTTTATCAGATACATATTCCCTCTGTTTCAACTTAGATGATGTAGTTTGACTCGGCACGAAGTTTAAGAAAAAAAAGACTTTTGAAACTTGTGGTCTTAAAAGCTTGAGGAATAAAAGTTTTGTGGGTTCATGGTATTTGTGTGGTTATAAAAGCTTCATCAAGGCTAAAATGGGTAAACTGAAGAGTTTAAAGTCGAATTATTTTCAATTGTAGAAATGTGTCATTCTTTTTGGAACGGATTAGTAAGGAAAGTGTGTCATCTTAACTGAAACAGAGGAAGTACAAAGTTTACCTTTTTACATTTTATCTGTCTTTTCTCCCCTGCTCCAAGAAAGATCGGAGTATTCAAAGGCTTATTGTTATCCATCATAGTTGGAAGGATAAGTGGGAAATCTCATCTTTGTCGGTTGACCGCTGCTCATTTATTTATTTATATATCATTTATTATCATTAATACTTTCTTTCATATTTTGAGTCATTTATTTCTCCATAATTATTCCAATACAGTGTTATTCAATGACACACACGTGCTATATTCTATGAATATACTAGATCTATCATTTGGACATTAATATTAACTTAAATTAATCCTTTTCACTATAAATTTAATTAAATAACAACCTAGATATAAAATTTGGATCAAACAGGTGCCTCCTTTTGTCACCACATCAAAAAGCAATTTCAGGTATCAATAACATTGTAGTATAGAGTCTAAATTTTAATAGAAAAGAGGTAACAAACTGACTGTGGAAAGCCAATTATCATTTATGCAGGCAATAATATAAAGCAAGCAGCACATGGTTCCTGAACCCCTTAACTTTTGTCAATTCTTTGTTTGCTTGAAATTAATAGACTGTTTTTAGGCCAACATTACTTTTTTTCAAGGTTAAGATATTTGGCCAAATTTTTAGAAAAAAAAAAGTATTTTTGAGTTGAAGCAAAATCAATCTTTGAAAGTAGAAAAAAAACAATCTCTTCCAAAAAAAAACTTTTGAGAAAATAGCTTAGAAACACTTTTTAAAAGTTTGGCCAGACATTAATTGCTGCTCAAGAATACTTTTCAAATTAATCGGACAAACACAAATTACTTCTCATCAAAGTTACTTTAAAAAAAATACTTTTAAGAACATCACTTTTCAAAATAAGCCAATTTTAGAAATTTTGCCAAATAGGCTACGAGTCGCTACAAGTCAGAAGCTATCAGTGAAACATAAGCAAATAAGAAATTGAGAAACATAGGCAAATAGAGAAAAATAAAGTTTGCCTTAATGCATACTTTTTTTTTTTTCTTTAACGAGTCACGATTTTGTTGCCACTTTTAAAGAAGTTACAATTCAAGAAGGAGGGTGTTCCATGCCTTCTTTACAAGAGTAGATATAGGCAAGCACCCAGTAGAAAAATAACTAGCACTTCCTCTAAAACAAAACAACAAAATGTGACAATAAAGCTGGTATATCAAGGCGGCTCATATATAAACTTGTTTGGTTTTCTCTTCTTGACTCGAAAAGTAGGAAGATTCCATCTGTCGGTGTTAAGTAGACCTTTAACTTGACGAGGTAAGGTATCAAAATTAGTGTTAATATAAACAACACAAGCCTTGTGGCTCAAGGAAGCCATTCTATCTGCCACTGTGTTTGCTTCCCTGCAATATCTGATGATTATCCAATTATTATGCACCAAAGTTTTTAGCTTTCTCACATTGTTTGCAATTCTCCATGGAGAAGGTCAGATACCAGTGATGCAATTTTGTAGGAGTAGTGAATCAGTTTCACCAATGATAAGGTTGTGACCTATTTGAATGCATCAATTGATGCCAAATAATAGTGCACAAGCTTCTTCCTAGTTGCTTGTACCTTGCCCCAAAGGTTTGGAAAATGCCATCATGAAATTACCCATGCAATCTCTAATTATACCCCGAGCACCACATTCTCCATCCACACAAGATCCATCACTATTGAGTTTAACAAAAAGGATGGGAAGTCTAATCCATTTGACAGTAATGATAGAGATCTCATTGAGAGAGATGTTACTCGAATTGCAAATGTCCGACCATACATCCCCAATTTTGACATTCCCAAACTTAGTCTTAAGTTTGTTGATAATGTTGAAAGAAATGAGTGAAATGGATCTAGCTGCAAAGGGTCTTTTCATACCATATTTGGCACTGCATTTTGACCTCCATAGCTCCCATAAAATGAAAGGAGGAAGAATTTTAAGAACATAGGAAATGACAGAGTTCCTAACTTTCAGATTCCAGCAATTAATAATAAGGGTCTCCATATTTACATTCATGAAAGTAACTTAAGAGAACCAGCAAAGTACTGCCAGAGTTTTTGAGCATAGTTGCCTTGGCAGAAAAGGTGCTCAACAATCTCAACACTATTGGCAATTCCTGCGTTTAAACAACATGAACAAATAGCAGGAACATTGATACCAAACCTACTGATCTTGTCATCAGTAGGCTCTCTATTATGGACTGCTCTCCAGGTTAAGAATGACATTTTGAAAGGGATGTCATTATGCCAAATGTTGAAATCATATTGGTTAGTACTCCTCTTTTGCCTCAGAAGGTTCTAAGCAGTAGTTATGAAAAAAATACCGATGTTTGAGCATATATCCAATAGGGAATATCCTCATTCTTTGGGATAAGCATAATCTGCATATCAATAATCTGCCTTTTTATAAGTTCAGGGAGTTGAACCTGAAGGCAGGACCAGCCCTATTGATCATCAATGAGAACTTCATTAAGCATTAAATTTTGATGGGTTAGAGCCCCATCAATTGTCACGACCCAATTTCTCCTATAGACCGTGATGGTGCCCAACGTCGCCGCTAGGCAAGCCAACAGTGAGCTAACCATGTGATTGCTCTTTTTAATAAGTTCCCAAGTAATTAAATTCCATTTATTAAGAAAGTAAGTAGTAGAAAATTTAATGAAATAAAATGAAGGCCACTGAGTGGGCAATCATAGCGATATAATACTCCAAAACCATACAGTCTACTAGTGTGTGATCGCCAAGACCTGGTGTCACAAGTGTATGAGCAACTAGTAGAATATACAAAACTCTAACTACTGTCTGAAATAAAGTAGACAGAAAATAGATACAATAGAGAGACTCTAGGTGCTGCAGAACGGCTCAGGAAGCAGCTCACCACTAGGCCTCAAGGAAACGGAGGTGCGCGCTGGTATGACTGGCAGATGCACCTGCCTCAGATCCTACATGGTTAGTGCAGAAGTGTAGCGTGAGTACATAAACAACATGTACCCAATAAGTATCTAGTCTAAGCTCGAAGAAGTAGTGAAGAGGGGTCGACATTGACACTTACTATGGGCTAACAATAAAAATACAGAGATTCTAAATAAGTATGTGTTATGTAAATAATAAAAATAACTCAATAACAAGCAGGAATAAATAATTCTTTCACTAATGGTAAATCCCAAGTCAGCTTCAATCGTATATAATTTTAACCCCTCAAGCCATAAAATAATATCAAATATAATTAAGCTCCAAGCATTATCACGCACGATTATGCCGAGGTCATACGGCCCGATCCAGGATAATGTGTATACTGCTGGGGGTCTAGTGGCACGAACCATAGATGCATCTATTCTACTGCGGAGGCGTTCGTCCCGCTCCACAAGAAGAGACGATACTTTATAAACATTCGGCTTAAAAGCTATTACAAGGCTAATACACAAGAAACATAATTTCTATTAACGGTCAAGTATCTCGCCAAAACTCAAGTAAGTGGAAGTAGGTCTTTTACAATTCCTTTATCAAGTTTCAATATAATTTAGGCACTTTTAATTAACAATTAGGGTGCAAAAATTACAAGTATTTGAATTGAGTCTTAAACTACCCGGACATAAGCATAATTAGTAGCTATGCACGGACTCTCTTCAACTTGCGCGTACGTAGCCCCCACAATTAGAAGTAAATAGTAATTTAAATCACCTATGAGGTAAATCCTCTCTTACAAGGTTAGGCAAGAGATCTACCTCGTCTCAAAGTTTGTTTTTCAGCCCACAAATTCGTTCTAAAGCCTCAACTCGGTGCCGAACAATCCAAAACTAGTCAAATGTCATATAAATTAATCAATACATGCTCAAAGGTTCATAATTTAACTATTAGAATAATTACCCAATCCAAACTGGAAGATTCCTAACCTCACGAACTCAAATATATAATTTTCACCTAATTCCATAATCATTTTCGTGGTTAAATCCTATTTTTATCAAAATCTAGGTTTTTCAACAAAACCTATAATTTTCACAATTTTACATGTTAAAATCTACCCATAATCTATGTATTTAACTTACCTTGGATAGAAATTACTTACCTCAAAGTGCTAGGTGAAAACCCCTCTCCAAGAGCTCCAAAATCGCCCAAGAAATAGAAAGAAAATGAGCCAAAATAGCCTAAGTCCCGATTTTAAAAATGTTTCTGCTCAGCGGTCTTATACGCGATCGCGGCCAAGCTCTCGTGATCGCGAAGGCTAATCTGAAGAGCCCAGGGAGAAGGCTCTACGCGAACGTGAGAGTACCTTCGCGAACGCGATGCACTGGGCTGCCTACTCCTCGCGAACACGAGGCCCAACACGCGAACGCGTAGGGCAACTGGGTTGCCCAGGCCCAGGCCCAAGCTTCTATGCGAACGCGACTTGTCCGACGTGAACGCGGAGACCAATGGTCCAGGTCTTCGCGAACTCGGCCTCGTACTTGCGAACGTGAAGGACAAAAAGCCACAGTACCCAAATCCTTCATCACGAACGCGAAGGTCCTTCCGCGTTTACGAAGAAGGAAACCAGAACAACAAATTCTGGTGTTTTCGACTTAACTCCGGGTGGTCCAAAACACACTCGAGCCACTCGGGACCCCGCCCAAATGCACCAATAAGTCCATAAACATGATACAGACCGGCTCAAACTCTCGAAGCGCGTAAAACAACATCGACACTAAGAATCGCACCCCAAAACCATATTGAATCAAATTATGAACTTCAAGTTTTCAACTTGCTCTGAACTCGCCGAATCATACTTAAACTACTCGGAATGATACCAAATTTTGTGTGCAAGTCTTAAATCATCATACGGAACTATTCTCGGGCTCGGAGATCCCAAACAGACCTCGATAACACCAAAACCTACTCCAAACCAAATTTAAAAAACTTTTAAACCTTCAATAAGCCAACTTTCAACTTTGGATACCGAAATGCTCCCGCGCCATCCAAAACCCGATCCTGACGCACGTTCAAGTCCAAAATCATCATACAAACCTATTGGGACCGTTAAATCCCGGTTCCGAGATCGTTTACTAGAATTATTGACCCAAGTCAAACTTAACCCTTTAAAGCCAATATTAAGGAACTACGTGTTCTGATTTCAATCCGAATCCTTTCAAACCCGAACTAACCATCCCCGCAAGTTATAAAACAGTAAAAAAAATACGGAGAGTCTTATTTAGGAAAACGAAGATCTAGAAAGCAAAACGACCGGTCGGATCGTTACATCAATCTTTTTGTACAAAACACCAATGTTGGACCAAGTATCAAACCAGAAACTGATGTTTCCTCTGCCAACATACCATAGAATGTTAGATTCCACTCTCTCCTTTATGTCACACATATCTTTCCAGCTGTATGAGTTTCCTTTAACCCAATTCACCGTGAGAGGGTGAATATTATAATCTTCATGAAGTTGGACCACATGGTGTACTGGGTCTAAGCTTCCATCATTGTTTAGCATGAAATACCAAGCAGATATCCTCAAGTCTCCTAAAATTAGAGCCCCCTTCCTCAAAGGGGAAGCAAAGATTATACTAATACACCTAGTGATGCTTTCCCCCCCTCATTAATCCCAGACCAGAAGAATCTGGTGGTGTATTTTTCAATCATGTCAATAGTGCCTTCAGGGGGATTATTGCAGCTAAAGTGTGGATATTGAGAGCCAGTAAGACATCTTATGACAGTGGCTCTTCCTCCAAATGATAGAAGTTTTAGGTGCCATCCTCTGATTCTGTTGACCACCTTGGTCACCATGTCAGAGTAGAAGGATAATGTTTTCCTCCCAGTATGTAGGTGGCACCCAAGTATTTCATAGGGAAGTGATCATACCTCATTTCAAGGATTCTTTTGACCCTATTGATGGTGCTTTGTGCTGTGACAGGAGACATAGTGAAACAACTTTTGCTCTTGTTGATCAATTGTCTTGAAACCTTTTCATATTGAGATAAAGTCTTTAGAGTCAGCTGAAATGAAAATTTCATGTTGCTACAGAATATGATAGTGTTATCTGCAAAAGATATGTGATTGATTTTAGGTCCTTGATCATTCATAAAATAACCTTTGTATCTACTGTTGGTGTATAGATTATTAAGCATCTAGGAAAGTAATTATGCACAAAGTATAAATAAAGAAGGGGATAGAGGGTCTCCTGTCTGAGGCCTCTTCCTGATTTGAAGAAGCCATGTCTGCCACCATTCACAATGATGGAATACCAATTGTTAGAAATGAATCTATGGATTAGTTCAATCCATACTTCTGCAAATCCCAATTTCCTTAGCATGAAACATAGGAAAGGCCAAGAGACTTTGTCATAGGCTTTAACTATATCCAGTTTGATGACCACATTAGCTCCTTTCCTTGATTTGCCAACATCATTGATAAGCTCATGTTTAGTAGAATATTTTCAGTTATGGCTCTTCCTTTAACAAAGCCACTTTGGTTTTGAGTGATGATCTTGGGCAATGTTTTGCTTAATCTTGCATTGAGAATTTTAGCAATAATTTTGTTAGAAACATTGCACAGGCTGATTGGCCTGATGTCGGAGAAGCTTTATGGAGCCTCCACTTTAGGAAGCATAATGATACATGTATGAGTGAAGAATTTAGGCAATGTAGCTCCCTAAAAGAAGGAAAAAATATATTCCAGGAGATCTTCATGAAAAATAGGCCAACATGATTGATAAAATCTACTTGTCAAACCATCTGGACCAGGGGAGCTATCAGGGTCAATAGAGAACACAACCTCTTTCACCTCTGCCAGATTAGGAATGATAGTAAGACCATCATTGTCATTATTGGTAACAACCTTTTTTTTATCACACTTAGGACATTACTATCCTTAACAGTGTTGTCAGCAGAAAAAAAGTGATCAAAATAATTGAGAGTTGCATTTGCAATTTCATTGCTTCCTTCAACCCAGTTGCCTTCCATGTCCTTAATCTTTTGGATAGTTAATCTTTTTCTCTTGTTCTTAATGATACCATGGAAGAAAGCAGTATTGGCATCCCCCTCTTCCAACCATTTGACTCTGGCCTTTTGCCTCAGAATGTTATCCTGAAGCTTAAGATACCGAGTAAAATCAGCTCCGGTCTTAGAAAGATTCATTATGTTGGTAGGACAGTTGTTAGTCAAGGAGGCTTCTTCAAGGCTTAATGAGGATTTCTAATTTCTTAGGTCCTCATAGATATCCCCAAATGCCTCTCTTGACAATGAACTGAGAGAGTTGCAAGTATTCTTGACTTTCTGATGTAGAGTATATAAGGGATTTCCTATTACATTGATATCCCATGCATGTTGTACCGCATCAAGAAAGTCTTTATGCTCAGCCCAAATGTTAAGAAATTTGAAGCATTTTGTGAAATCAGCATTTGTTAGCTTTGCAAGTGATACGTAGAGGGGCATGGTCCAAGCATGATCTGGACATGTGAGTAACAGAGGTCCCTCCAAAACTATCAAACCATTCAGAGTTATATGCTAGCCTATTAATACTTTTCCATATGGTGTTAGGAGGGTCTCTATTATCGCACCATGTATACATGGAGCCAAGAAAACCTGCATCCTGAAGATTGTAGTAAGTTCGGCAGGAGATGAAGTCAAAGCTTTCTTCTAATCTGTAAGTCCTTCCACCTATCTTTTCTTTAGCATTGGTGATCACATTGAAATCACCTACTACTCCCCATGGTCCATTGACTCGATTGACAATGTTCCTGAGTTCATCCCAGAGAGTACATCTTCTTTGTTCATCATATTTAGTGTAGACAATAGACATATAGAACGAGATTGGACTCTGGGATTGAGTAATGTGGACAAGTACACGTTGTTCCTTATCTTCCACAATATCTAATGTGCACTTAAAAGACCAGAAGATCCATATCTTGTTGGAACAGTTGTGGAAGCATGAATGATAACCTAGCTTCCTTTTGAATTTGTCTATTTTCCTAGTTCCCACCATAGGTTCTTGAAGGAACATATAGGGAATTTGGTATTCATTCTTAAGAAGACAAAGTCTTTCAGCAGCACCTTGAGACCCTATCCCACTAATATTCCATGAAAGTGTGCTAATTATTAGAAACATTAGGGGATTGGTTTTGTTCCAGAGGACTAGAAATTTGTTCTTCCATGGGTGGAGGCACAAATTTTCTAGTATAAGGCATGGATCCACCTCTTGGGGATAGGTTGTTGAAGTAAGTAATAGTTTGTTGTATTTTTGTAGTAGTACATTCCACTGATTTCTCTTGAAAGAAATTCCCCATGTTTTTAACAAATTCGTCATCAGACTTAAAGGAGTCATAGTCTTCTGAGAAATTGTCCATCACTATATCTACTTCATAATCTTTGTAGGCAGTATCTTCAAAGTCAGCACCACCTTCCTGGTTAACAGGTATAAATGTACATTAGTATTTGGTGCTGGTTCTATATTAGTACCAGATTTATATTCTTTTCCCTTGTCCTTGTTACCATGTGATTTATCTATTAGCATGGGGTTTAAACCAAACATAGAAGTGATTTGAGTGCACAATTGCTGAACCAGTGGGTTTTTATTTTCAAGTGAGATATTCTCTGGAATGAAGAATTTGGAGGAAAATTTCCTTGCTTTCTTGGTTATTTTGGAATTTTACCTTCTTGAACCCGTAATAGAGAGAGGTCCAGGTCTGGGTGATCTTCATCAAACTTTGGGAGCTGGATGCTTATATCTTGTCTTGGATTGTTGCCATTGGTCTTGATCCTTTGGATGTAGTACTTTTTTTCTTTGCTTCACCTCTGATTCTTTGCCTTCTAGTGTGCTTTGTAATATCAATGATCTAGTGCTGAAGGTTGTAGGCATTAGCTGGTCCTATGATATTCATACTTTCTATTTTACTAGTGGAATTGTGAGAGATAACCACAGAGTTCCTGGGAATTATGTGCTTGGGAGGCAGATTTGCACCTTCATTGGCCGTATTAGTTTTGTTCCCTTTGGCTTGGTCTTGTATACTTTTGTCAATGTTTTTGTTGGTGTTGTTATTCCTCTTTTCTTTTTTCTTTGATATAGTTTTCCATGCCTCGTCTTCGGATCCTTCTTCCTGTTGAACTTCAACATTTACCTCTTGTCTGATCATGATTTTGTTAGGGAAGATTGTGACTCCTGTCTTTCCTTGGTTGACCTCATTGTTATTTCTCTTTCCCTAAGCTTTGTTGTTGTAGGTACCATTAATTTGATCTTTGTTGTCTGCAGATGGCTCACTTTTCCTTCCTTCATTCTCAGCTCAGGATGTAGCATTCTACAAGCAGAATTATAGTGGCCCTTAATTTTGCAATGGGAGCAACATATGAACTGATTCATATTCTACTTTCTGACTAAATACTTCAATATCCCCTTTTGCGTTTCTGATTTCAACATCAATTTCACTTAGTATAGGTCTGGAGAGATCCATCTCAATGCGAATTTTGGCAGTGGTGGGTCTGGATTTAGCAATAGTAGTCTTATCCATGGTGAGGGGGATACCAATAGGCTTGACAATTCGGCAAATGGCATCCCATTCATAGAAATGCCAGGAGAGATATGGTAAAGTAATCCAAACAGGAGCATGTGAGGACTCTCCATCTGGCTTAAATTTAGTAGTCCATTTCTCAAGAGTCATCACTGTATCTGGAACAATCATTATGAATTTTCTGGAGCTGACATTCAAATGATCTTCCAGGTTGTCGAAGTCAATAAACACATTTTTAGGTCATAAGCACCAATTTTAATAGTTCCTTTTCCTGGAAAAGTTTTTGCGAAATCACTTCGGATTATATCAATGGAGGGTCGAATTCTAAGAAACTTACCGACAATCATTCATTTACATGTCTGAGCTAAGATCTCATTTTCTTCTTGAGTGAAAATGACAATGGATTTTCCGTTGATAACTTCATATGGCCGGTGTAAGATATTGATGTTGTTCCTTTCCAAGATCAGGGGTCTGTTTCCTAGAGCCCCTTTATAGGAGGTTTGCGGTGGTTCTTCTTGAGTTGTTCCTTTTTGTGTGCCCCCATTTAGAGGTTGCACAAATAAAAGGGGGAAATTCTAGATGTGAATTTGGGATTGTTGCAGAGCTCGAGTTAATGTCTCCTTTTTTGGCAGGCTGGTCTTGTTGTTGAAGAGCATTAATGAATTGGGGGGTGGG